>JANHGN010026173.1:28556-67628 GCA_024605025.1 Megaceryle maxima
AAGCTCGTCTCGCTGGTGGTGGCTTTCCTGCGGTCAGGTTTGTGTTCCACTCCCCCTGCCGCCCTGGCCCTTTTTTTTTTTTTTTTTTTTTTTTTTTTTTTTCCTTCTTCTATTGATGTTTGCTTTTTTTTTCTCAAAATTGTTTAGGTTGCAAGGGACCTCTTGATTGTGTAGTCCAGTCCAGCTCAAGTAAGGTCACCTGGAACAAGCAGACCAGGATGGTGTCTATTTGGGTTTTAAGTACCTCCACAGCTGGAAATGACAGCATCTCTGGGCAACACATTCTTGAATTTGACCACCCTCCCAGTAAAACAGTGTTTTCTTGTCTTCAGATGGCCTCTGACGTTTCAGTTTGTGCCCTCTGCCTCCTGTCATCACTGAGCACCACTGAAAAGAGTCTGGATCCCTTTTCTTTATTCTCTCTCATCAGATACACACCTCGGTAAGAACCTTCTCCGGGTAGAACAGTCCTAGCTCTTGGCCTCTTCTCACAGGAGAGATGCTTCAGTCTCTTAGTCGTTGTGGTGGCCCTTTGCTGGACTCTGTTCAGTACATCCATGTCTATCTTGTAGTAAGAAGCACAGAACTGAACACAGCACTCTGGATTTAGAGAGGACAGATCACCTTCCTTAACCTGCTGGCAACATTCATCCTAAGACAACCCAGGATGCTATTGACTGGGGGTAAGGTTTGCTGCCAGGCTCTCCATATGCCCAGGCCAGGACATTGCTTGCTTGTAGGAGTTGGGATGGTGTCGCTGGAATTTATGTTGGGGAGCAACTGGAGAAGCTGAAAATACATACATAGGAGGAATCTTCACATCTGTATTCTCCAGGTATGGGTCCTGTATACCCTATTGGGGTATGACCAATGATACAGATATGGAAGGAGATGTGTAAGTCCAGCAGCAGGGGAGCTGTGATCTGGCTGTGCCTACTGGTCCCCAACCTGCGTGTGCCGTTTGCAGCATCCGGTGCTTCTGACCTGTGGATATTGGTGCTGCCAATGGCCTGAGCACAGCAGGACCACTTGTAACAGAAAATGCTGATGGGGCATGCTAAGATGGGGTTAGTGATTCAGTTGCTCCTCACACCTGAATACTAGAAGCTAGATACCAGTTTTGTGAGGACCTTCCAGAGCATGAGAATACCATGGCTGATGTGTCTGATTCCGTGTGGTGCATTGGGGAATATTTATAAGGCAGAATTTGGGAGCCTCAACAGGTATTCCTGGGTTCCTGAGGCCACAGCTCACAGGCTGTCCATGACTACTTCTTGTGGGCAGGAAAAGGAGGATTTCTAGGGAAATGGGTCCTATGACTGCAGAGGGTAGGGTTTATGGAAGTAGTAAACCTAAAATTGCTGTAGACCTAGTAGTTTGCATTGGATTTTTTTTTTTAATTTTTTTTTTTTTTTAGCACTGCCCAGTTGATGCAGATGATTTTGGTACAGCTTCAGTGAGATACAGGTTTCTTCTTTAATTCCCGTGCTAGGCCCTGTGTGCTTTTGGCGTGTGTCTGCTTTCAGGCAGCACAGTCCAGCTGATGAATTGGATCATGGATGGAATTTGTGTGAAGGTAGCAGAATCTTTGGCAATTCAGTCTATCTGTCCCCTCTGGAGAAGCCAACCTTCCCTTCTGGTTGAGGGCACCTTTTCCCCATGAACATGTGTGGTCAGGAGCTGACAGAGAATGGCATATACACATGTTCAACCCCCACCCTCTTGGTTTTCTCTTGCTAACCTAGCTGCTGGCTCTTAGGATATCACAGCTGTACCCAGAATTAAAAGACCAAACTGATGCAGTGAAGGTGGTCCTCCCCCATGACTGACTTCTGCTTTCTTCTCTGGCCTGGGGGATACTGCAATGGCTCTGGAAAAGCCCATGCTCCCAGCTTCCCTGGCTGAAAGTGTGCAATTCTCCAGTAACTGGGAGCTTGCCATGGCAACCACAGTGCCCTGGGTCTGCCTGGGCACCCCTAGGGGTCTGGGCTCACTGCCTGTGTAGGTAGGGCTGGTGCCTGCCACACCACTGAGGGACATGAACGAGGACAGAACCTGAGTGGGTGGAAATCTGGGGTCTTCAGAGAAGCCACCCTTGTTCCATTTGCTACGATGCCATGGGCACCAGCAGGCTATGAGTGATGAATAGTGCAAGACAGGACTCCAGCAGCTTGCAACGGGGCATGGAATCATTTTTGTCCCTGATGATGTCAGCTAAGGGCATTTCAGTCCAGTTGGGCCTCTCACCCCATGGGAACTGTGTCTGATCTGGGTGAGCTGCAGAGAGCCTTAGGGAAAGGGCTAGTTTTCATAACATTCCATGTCCAGTGCAGGTTTGCAATACACTGAAGCATGCTCTAGGTTCCATCAGATACATGCTTCAGATAACTCAGCAGTGCCCTGTTCTGGCCGAGAGCACTGTACGTGTGCCTCACATCAAGCTAAATGGTGCACCAAGCTGTTCTCTGCTGAAGCAGGCAGGACTGGGAGGTGCTGCTCTGGCCATTTCTAAACCCCAGCACCTTTTGCTGGCTGAAACACCATCTCCTTGGCAGAGGACGGAATCAGTTGCTCTGGTTTTTAGAGTTTTCTGAGCTAGTTGTAGTCACTCTGTCGTTGTCACCATTGCCTCATATCCCTGAAAACATCATTGCAGCTCTCTTTAAGCAATAAGGCAGATCTTGGGCAAGGGTTCCCAGATGCTGCTGAGCTGGCTGTGAAGGGAGAACAAGCTGAGAGACTGCTCATTGGGAAAAGACAGGAGACACAGCACTGGCCTAGGAAAGCTGAGGGCAAATGAGAAAAATAACTTTGAACTGGAAAACTGAACCACGTGCTGAAGGTTTGATTTGCTCATTACTTCCAGCCCAGGAACAGCTCCAATGAAGTCTGTCCCAAGCACCATGCCAGCAGCTTGCAGGTGTCTGGCTTTAAAGTCCAGCTGGGACTTGAGTAATAAAGAAATGTAGCATGAGAGAAAGCATGGGTTCAGATGTCCACTGATTCATCTTGTTCTTGATGGCTGCATTGCACATGGGGACCAGCCACTTTTCTAGGTCCTATGTCAGCAAAGAGGAACCTTGAGAAGGGCTGGGGTCTCATGCTGCAGGTACAACCCTGGCAGGTGCTGGGATGGACCATGTGGGGATGGAGGGCATCTCCATATTCTAAATCCTCACTGCTGACGCTTGTCCTTCTGGTTCAAGATGTGGGATGTTACAGAGCCTTTCAAGTCCTCTCAGGCTAATGAAGCAGTAGAAGGTGATAAGGCCTTGATATATCTGACAAGAAGCTGCAAGGGCCTGGGACCTAACATGAGTGCCCATGCAATCTTCTGCAAACTTCTCCTCAACTTCAGGTAAGGTGGAAGCAAGCTCCTCACTGACGGTAGAATGTGCTGTCTGGGTGACATAGTTATGTTGGGGAGAAACCTTGATGTGCCAGGCTCTTCCCAAACTACTGCATCTTTACTGAGCTAAAATGGGACATAGACACATCACTGGTCACTATGATATTAGTCTAAACAGTATGAATGTGTCACTGGGAGCACTGGGGAAGGTGGTGGGTGTCTGCAGGGAGTTTCTTGTGTGTTTCACACCAGATCTGTATGAAGTTAAGCATTCTGTAGGTATTACTATACAATACTGCAGTTTGCTAGCTTTCTATCTACTTCTGCATGGTTAAAAATCACTGTCAGTCTTAAATCACTTGGACTAGTTTTCACCTGAGAAAACCAGGGAATGGAGGTTGTCTCCAATCTCCATTTGATGTCTCCAACATCAAATCAGGGTTTCATCCTAGAAACACTGTAGTGCCCAAAGCTTGTGACTTGTTCCTGCACTAGTCTATATGATTTATAATGAGCCAATCATCCCCCACTAGCATGTGCTGTCCCATGTCCCTTCTCTGCTGTCACTAGTCTATCCTCACGCTGACTTGTCCCTGAGCTTGACCATTCTGCCGGTTGATGCGTCTGCCAGGTATCAGCTTATAATTGCTGGGCTGCTTTACAGTCAGCAGTCAGCCTCAGCATGGGTAGTGTGTTCTGGGATGGGAACACCATGCTCCCTGTGCTCTAGCCCCAAGCCCCACAGATTGCTGTACATGACAGGCTGCAGCCATCAGCTTCTGCCTCTCCAGCAATCCCATTGGAGAGCAGGGGCATGAGTTGGGCTGGATGCAAGGACTGGGGTTGGGACGTCCTTTCCAGACACGTGCCAAGGGACTCCTCCTGGAAGAGTAGGACGGCATGTAGTCTGGGGAAACCATGGCTCATGCTGGGATGATGCCAGCTTCTCTGCTTCAGCGGGCAGAGCAGGACTGAGAAGGGTTTGCCAACTTGCCTGGGGAACAGCCACAGCCTGAAGGTTGGGATTAGCAGTGAGGGCCACACTGGGAAGCAGCTGGCCCAAGCACTCATGCTAGCTGCACTCTGCATCCCAGTATCCATGTTTCTGCCAGGCACCCTGAAAGCCTGAGTGAGTGCTTCCCAGCCTGGGCCTGGAAGTGGGACTGCACTTATGTGGACTTTTAACTGCATTTTTTTCATAGCACTTCAGGCAGAACTCATTAAATGATATTTTTCTGACAAAAATATTGATGGTATGGAAACTCCAGGCTTTTTAGTGGTAAGCAGATGATGCTGTTGTAGAAAAGGTCTCGATTTGTTGGAAACCCACTGTTCACCAAACATTAATCTAGTTGTTTGTTGTTTTTTCACCAGTTCCATCTGAGTGTGGTTGGAGACATTAATCCTGTTCTTTGAATGCTGGCTTGTTTAAGGCCTGTTTTAGTTTAGTCCTCCCCCTTTTTTGTGGCTCTTCCAAATTCTCCCTGTCATTTGCTAAAAGCCTGGTCCGTGACTGAGACTCCAGGTTGTTAAATATTCACTCAACATAGAAAAGATCTCCTCAAATCAGCAGCACTGCTGAAATGGAGACATCTTTCTCCTTGTTTCATGGCTTTAGGGTCAGTTGTAGCAGACAAGCTTCTTGCTGGGCTCTGAATGCCCAGCCAGGAGAGATCAGCCTGCAGCTTTACAGCAACTGTTTGCATACAAACTGTCAACTGCCCCATAAACTCTTATATAAAACAAGACAAGTGGGTAGAACGGTCCTCCAGGGAGATGCTTGGAACAATAAAATCCTCTTTCTAATCATCTCAAAGCAGAGAGGAAGCAGGGATTATTAAATGGCTTTTTATAGCTCTTGAAAACTAGCCAGATCCCAAGGCTTGGCTGTTTCAGCTCACAGCTTTAAATCAGCCTGTGTGAACTGGGGCCAGGCAGCTGAGCAATGTTCATTTCTGTCAGAGAGGCTGCATGCTCTGTGTCACTCTTCTGCTCTTCGCCATGTAGGAACAGAGATGGGCAGCAGCCGAAGTCCCTTCATGCCACTTTGGGCCCGCAGATAGTGGTCCCAGCCTGGGAGTAGTAGCTTGTGTTTCATCTGCTTGTGGCAGAGCACATCTAACCATGCTGCCGGTGCCTACAGGTGCTGGTTGGTAGGTGTGCTGGTTCTGTGGGTTCTTGGTCCCTTTCTCCTTGCTGATCACAGCAGACCTGCAGAAGCAGGGGCTCGAGTGCTTTTATGACAACACTTAGCTGGTGGTCTGGGTAGACACCACATTCCTCTGTTGCCTCCTGTTGCACATGTCATCCATCTGCTCCGTCATTTAGCCTGTCATCCAGAAGCCTGTGTTGTGTACAGCCTCATCACCACTGTCCCTCTCCTTAGGTAACATGGACCATGTCATTTCAGAGCCTGGATGTGCTGCTGACGTTTGGGACCTCATTGGATGAGCACGGTGCGTGTGCTCTGGCCAAGCTGGAGGTGTGCAGGAGCACAGCTCTTACTGCTTCTCACAAATTCACCGTGAAATGTCATTGCAAACCTTGTCACGGTTGGTCACTTCCCCAAGTCCACAACTGCTAGGATCATGGGAACAATTTAGAGTTTCAGCTTTCTGTTTGTCTAGAGGAAGTTGTAGACTTTAATGGCTATAAACCTGAAAACATGATCAAAAGGAGTCAAGGGAGCTCCAGATCAAACACAATGCTGGCATTGAAACCCCGCTCCTGCCAGGTCCTTAGATTATTGCTGCAAGTTAATCTGTTGTGAGACAGTGAAGGAAATAAGGTGCAAAGAAGCAGCCTGCAATCTTAATGGTTGAAAAAGCAAACCCAGTGCATTGTGTTTCACTGTGAGCTGCTGCCATAGCTCACTTGAGGGCTCTGGGTGTATTACCTGTACCCTGTGCTCCTCGCCTCTGGGGCTGCCCAGCCCCTGTGGTCAGGCCAGTCCTGGCATTCTGCTGAGGTGACCCGTGAGGAGCCAAACACGATGCTGCTCTTTGTGCTATGAGTGAGGCTGTTTACTAGTAAAAGGTTTGCAAATCTTGCAAAGGATAACTGCTTCTTCCTCCTTATCAGCTAAACCTAGTTTCTCCCCCATCAGCTAAACCTGAGTGATGCTGTCTGTTGATTGCAGGGTCAAGGGAGAGCAGACAAGTAGTGGGGGTACAGTTGGAGAGGGGAAGATGTGACCTTGCTTGAGGGAATCTGCCTGCAGTGAGGAGGGACCTGGACCTTGACACACTACTGTGCCACTGCAGTTGTGGCTTGAGCTATGTACACTGCAGGAGAAAGTACAAGGGAGGATTTTTACACATGCACTCTTTTCTATTTTTTTTTTTGTTTTAACAGACCACTACATGGCAAAATAAACAATCCTACAGTGGCCATCTCTCCACCGGCAGTGTTAAGGCCCATGGATTAACTTTAATACAAGGTGATGAGGGTCCATCAAATAGGAAGACCCTTTCTAGCTGGTTAAGGTGGCTATTGGAAAGGAATCGTCATAAGAAATGTTAATGGCATGGATGTCAGCAACTGTTGACTCAGCTATGGATGGTGCAGTGGGATATTCCCTGCGGCTTCCTCCGGATTTCCCTCACGTAGGACTTTCAAACCCCACGATCCCACCCGTGCTGTGAGGGCACCGTCGGCTCCGGGCACCTGCTCCTCTGCAGAGCAGCCCGTGCTCTTCAGGAGCAACCTCTCCCTCCCCTTCCCCCCTCGACTTCAGTTCAGGTTGAACTGAAGCAACTCCTCAGCTACAGTGCCATCGTGAGGCGACAGCACCAGCGCTCCGGCCATGAACTCATCGATGAGTGGGGGGCGAAGGGCACGGTCCCAGCCGCGCTGCCAGACGCTGCTGCTGGGCAGGCAACGTGCCCCTGCAGCTCCCCGGGCGAAAGGTCTCTTTCTGCTTCCACTCGGTAGCGGTTCTTCTGAGGAGTTACCCTCGGTGCCTGTTTGATTCAAGGCTGGGGCGGGGCTGGCGGTTAATGTTAGGAGTGCAGCATGGGGAAGAAAACCCTCCTGGAGAAATCCTGCCGCCGTGCGGCTAAAGCTGGAGTGGAAGGAGAGTGCACAGAAGGGGGTAGTCCCGGAGAAGTGAATGGGTAAAATGAGGCAGTATGTGTCTCCTTCACGAGTTTCTCTGGTTAGTGCTCAGGGGGTCACCCTTTCTGTCAGGAGCACTGCTTTCCATGTACCTGTCACTACCATTTCCCTTCATCAAACAGTAGCATCTCCTGAGGATAAATCAGGGAGCAGGAGCTAAGGTCTACCTTCTGACCAAGAACGTGGTCCAAAATATTTTTTTTCTGTTCAGACTATTATTGTCTGTAAATGTTTCCACTTGGTTTTTTCTTCCCAGGACCTTCCCCTGGTTTGACCTAACAGCTGCACAACTGAGAGAGTCTCCTTTTCAGCAGCTGCAAGAAAAAAGTGAGCTTCTCTAGTGCCATCTTGCTCTACTATACCAGGCATGCTTTGGAGACTGGCTTACAAAACAATGTGAGCTGATTGTCACCAAGACACCTTATTTCAGCTGTAGTGAGTGGAGTCTGGTGTGATGTTGGATAACAAGTTTCCATTCTTCCCAACTTCTTCCAACACTTTCTCAGAAATTCCAGAGATAACTGCTGACTATGATTCTAAATCTTCATAAACTATAGTGAAGCCCATGGCAGAATGCTTTGCTGATCTCTCATCCCAGCCCACTCATGGGACTGAGGGGTGCAAGAACCAGAAATGTTCACTCTTGGACTATTTTAAATATTCCAGCCAAATAGCCTTATGTACACATTTGCTTTGTCAAGTTTCATTCTCTAGACTACTTCAAGTTTGCTTCTCCCAGTCTGCCTCAGGCTTGCTTTATTTTGGTCTGAATTTGCCAATTACACGGTCATCCCAGCCTATGAACTGCCATGAACTGAATAAGTAAATGTCCCCCAAATGTCTGGGGTTTTTTGATTTTTTGGGTTTTTTTTTTTGTGGTGGTGGTGGTGGTTTTTGGTTTTGTTTTTGTTTGTTGGTGGTGGTAGTTTTTGTTTTTGTTGTTTTCAGGGGGGATCTCAGGAAAGCCATTGATGCCAGACAAAATAGTAATGAGTTAGTCAGGAGTACTCTTTCTCTTGAACCAGGTTTTAATCAGCACTGATTCATACTACCTTGCTGGTGATAATGCACACACACACACACACACCCCCCCCTCACTACCACCACAGACTATGTATTTATTTGAAGGAAAAAGGAGGTAACTGTATATTCTCTCCAAATCCACCAAGGACAAAACATTTTTTACTCCGTAGTTCAGCTTATAGTATTCTCTTAACACTTCCTGCCATCTTCCCTCATGTCTTTCAGTACTGTTTACTGCAATAAACCACTGCCTGGTTTTGCTTCACAGGAAATCATTTCTGTGGTGAGAGCAGGATTAGTTGTGTGTGTTTTAAGTAGGCCCCTCGCCTAATTCCAGTTGCTGACAGCAGCTGGCACCACAGGTGTGGACTAGTTATTATGTATGCTATTTATCCTACATCTGGGCTTTATGGTGAGCCCAGTCTGCAGACACTAAAGCCTGGGAGAAATCTATTCACTTGAGCTGCAGGGAAGTTGTTATCAATCACTGGTAATGAAAATATTTCTATGATTGTTTTTTGGTCTTTTTAAGCATTTGTGAAACAAAAGTGAAAGACAGTACTACAGGCTGATTTCATAGCTTCTGCTTCACTTAGCTCCTGGAAGCAAAGGATTGCAGAAAAGAGACAATGTGGGGATATGTTTGCTGTCATCAAATGTCTGCAATGGCCTTTTCTATCCAAGAGAAGATGCAACTGTATCTCTTTGGACAAAGTGCAAGGGAATGAGGATATATTCTGCTTCCCCTGCTGGGCTTCCTAAAAAGGTGGAAGTGCAGCATGAGTCTCTAATCCTGCCTCCGAGTGCCCTGTGATACAGGGAGAGCTTCTGTTTCTTCCCCAGCCTGGGCTCGTTGCAGAGGAGGAACGGTAGTATAGATCTCCAGTCCTGCTTCTTGGATAAACTGTGAGAAAGTGAGGGCATCTGCTTTTTTTCCCGATCGGGACTTTCGCTCCAGGAAGAGACCCATGTTGTCTCTATATGGGAGGGCGATGGATCTGTTGAAGAGAGGCTCCTCAATCCCCAGCAACTCTCGCACGTGTTGTGAAATCTCCTGAAATAGACAAAATACCAGAAATTCTCATTTTACAAAGCAACAGCTAATACCATTCATTCTGTGTCAGAGCAGCAGGAATAAGAACTAAATTTCTGAATTTTGGAACAGTTTCAACACTTGGAAGTTGCAACTTGAGAGGGATCTGACCTCATGAGCCCATGTGACATCGCAAAAGCAGAGTAGACCACTCCTCCATATTTACTGTGGGGGATGGCATCACATCTGGTGTCTTAGAGGCACAAATAGGTCTGCTTTCTTGTTTGCACTTGCAGAACAAATAAGTTACAGGTGAATGAGCTGGAGTATGTTCCACCTAGTAAAAACATTGCTGTTTGCGAAGTTATATTGTCAACAACACAGTCTATACACAGAAGAGATATAAAGACTAATTAAACAAATAAGCCATACTGCTCCTTAAGAAAATGATGGTTGACTGGCTGGTTGAGTCAGCTGAACCAGGAACTGTCAGTGAACTGAGCCTTGCCATTATTTTTGAAGTCACTTCTGAGAATGTAACCTTCTGACTTGACTGAAGCCTCAAAATACTATTCACAAGGCTTTCCTGATCTTTCACAGCATTTGCTTAAAACCTTCCCCCAACTTTGGCTTGACTCTGTAGAGCAGTACCCTACTTTGTGTGATACCTGAAGAACACCAGACTAGTATATTCAGTGGTTTTGATATCTAAAACACTAGTACAGTGTAATTAAAAACAGCAGTAACTTCCCTTGTCCATGCTGCATAACTTTCACATCATTCACTGAGTCATTCTCTACCAAACTGCCATTTCCCCTAAACTGCAAAAGGTTTCAGTCTCACTGAGCTGATGCTATCACACTTATTGCTATAGTAACTATCTTGGTTTCAACTGTTCACAGCCTTTCATTGGTATTTCTTGTTGGGAAACTGATGTACCCAGGATTATGGCCGTAACTTTGCATCTGCTCTAGTACACACTTCCTGAAAGACCCAAAGGGCCACATCCTGCTCAGAGCTCTGCACGCTTGGATTCTATCAGAATACATTACTCTACAAGGCAAGTAACTAGTAGGATAGGACATGACCTTCAAGAACATCTAGGTTCCACTGAAGAAGATGTACCCAGTTCACTTGCAAGCTTTGTAAAACATAAGAGAGACAGTCTCATTTCCAAGCTTGCTGCAGTGTGCTGGGTTTCGCTTACCCTAGCCTTGAGGAATTCCAGTTCCTACTGGAGGAAGAAAGGGTTACAGTTGATATCACAGAATCACAGAACCACTATGGTTGGAAAATACTTTTAAGATCAGATCATCAAGTCCAACTATTATCTGCTCTACCAGGGCCACTGCTACACCATATCCGTGAGCATCACATCTAGATGGCTTTTAAATACATCCAGGGATGGCAGTTCAACCACCTCCCTGGGCAGCCTGTTCCAGTCTTTGATAACCCTTTTGGTACAGAAGTTTTTTCCTCATGTCCAACCTAAACCTCCCCGGGCATTTCCTCTTGTCCTATCAGTTGTGACTTGTGAGAAGAGACTATCACTCACCTCTCTACAATCTCCTTTCAGGTAGCTGTCAAGAGCAAGGTCGTTTCCTTTTCTGCAGACTAGATACCTTTAACCCGTGGATTACTGTTTCTCAGCACTTAAAACGACCACCCTTTGTAATCCCTCTATTCCCATGTGAGGGGGAGGCTCAGAAAGCCTATAAAATTCTTCCCATCTTTAGTCAGTGAATATTACTATAAAGGCTGTACCTGCTTGTACTAGAAATACTCTTGACAGGCAGTCATCTGAATAACTAAGTGTTGAAATTTGACAGCTTCTCCTCCAAACAACACACAAAGTCCTGGCACCAGGCAATGTTTTCGGTGGCATATTTTGTTTCAGACAAACAGTTAAGATTGTGCAGCCAGCCAGAACTGTAGCAAAATTAGGTTCTGGTGCTCTAGAATAAAACAGTCAGTGTTCATACTCTAGTTGTTGGAGCATAAAGATTTTTCTTTCTTCATGGTTATTTGAACTTCTACCTTCTGCCCCCTGGGGAAAGGAACTTTAGATTGTTCATTTAACATCATGATTTGTCTCTGTACGTGCAGCCCTCTGTGATTTCTATTAGAGAGGGAAAGGAGGATAATAAAATTTGTCAACTTGCTTATTTTCTGAACCTTCAGGAAGCTTTGGAAGGCCAGATTGTAGCCCTGAACTTCAGTCTATTTAGATTAACTATCAGTGTTTGTTAAAGAAAAGATGTAGGTTTGAAAGAAAAATGACTAGACAATTGTATGTTTATAAAATGAGGAAGAGAAAGAGATGCTGTTCATGTTCAGCAAAGTATAGAACAAGGAAGTAATAATGAGTTGCTCTTCTGCTGCTTGAGATCGGTGGCTCAATTGCTGCAGGTTAAATCCCAACTAGATTTTTAGTTCTACAGACCAGTAAGTGGAAAATTACTGAAAAGAAATGATGAGGGATATCTTGCTAAGAAATTTCATGGGACAAGAGAAGCAAAATAGGCTTAAAGAAAGGCTAAGTATGGCCCATGCACTTATGTTGTCTCAGAGAGGAAGTCTGTGACCTCCAGGTGGCCAAAGTTTTATACCTGAAAAGACTCAAGAAATGCAACTGTTCGGCTGAACAGGTTTGGTTGTCCAGTTTCAGGCACACCCTTTGAATAAATAAGTGGTCTGCCTGGGCAGACGGGCTACAGCCTAAGGGGTCAGGGCTGGGCTCCGAGGGGTTGAGGAAGGAGCTCCGGGCCACGCAGCCGGCCGCACCTGTATGTGGCCGAAGTCCGTGACGCCCATGGCGGGCAGGCTGGAGCAGTTCGCCAGGACGAGGCGGCGGCCGGTGATGCCGTTAGCCCTGAAGCACTCCTGGGCAGGGAAGCGGAGGGAAAGGCGGGTGGGCCTCAGGCAGCGGGTCGCCCTCAGCCCCTACCGGCCCTGCCACCGCCGCGCACACACACGCGGACACGCGCACACACACTCAGCTCGGGCCGCCGGTTCAGGCGGTGGTGAGGACGGGGACTCCCTGCCCGGGCCGGCAGCCCCGCACCTCGTACTGGGGGAAGCCCAGCTGCACCACCCACTCGGCCACCTCCGTGGCGCTCCAGGCCAGGACAGGGCGGGCGGGCTGCAGTCCCCCTATGCCCTCGGGCTCCGGCCCCTCGGCCGCCTCCGGCCCTGCGGACCGAGGGTTTGGCTCCATCGGCGCCATCCCCGCGCCAACACGGCAACGCGTCCTTCTGGGGTCCTGTTCCCATGGCAACTGCCACTTCCCGGAGGTGCACCCCGTTTTCTCTTCCGCAACCGCCTCCCTCCATGCTATCCGCCCACATAGCCGCCTGCGGCCCGCGCCTGATGGCTCCGCGGAACTACGTTTTGACTGGCTGCGTTGCCGAGGGGTGAAGCTGGGGAATGAGCACCGAGGCACCACCTTCTCCCCCCTGCCTGGCTCACACGTACCCGTTCGGCTCTTTCCGCCGGCCGTAGCGCTTCGGCCTCTCTCGGCTCTTTCCGCCGCGGCGGGCTGCCGCCTTCGGCTCCGCGCGTACTGGTCGCCCGCTCAGCCCTGCCCATGTCGGACGTGTTGGACGCCGGCTCCCGCTTCGAGCCCCCGGCCGCCGGAACGCCGGGCGGCCGCGGCAGCCCCGCGCCCCAGGGCCCCTCAGGTACAGGCTCTGCAGGGGAGGGGGCAGCCGTGTTGGCCGCGTCGGGTAGCGGGAGCGGCTCCCGCCTGCGGGCTCCCTTTCTGCCGCCGCCGGCGGCGAGCGCCTGCAGCTCTGCCGGGATGCCGGCGGAGGTTCCCCCACCGGCGGAGGGGGGCTGCCGGGCTAGTGCCTGGGGGGGCTGCTGGCGGCGGAGCGGCAGACCCGGGGGCGTGTATTGTAGCGTTGGCCTGGCGGCTGGGAGAACACCGTGAGCTTCCTTTCCGCGCTCTCCGTCTGTCGCGGAGCAGCGTTGTTTCACCGCCGACAGTGTGCTTGGGTGAAAACGCGGTGCCCCTCGCAGAAGAAGAGGCCGGTCCGTAGCTATCATGCCCTGTAGCGGGCGGGCTGGCAGCTGGGGAAAGGGGCAGGCGCCTCCCTGTGCAGTTGGCATCCGCAGCACCGCTGTGACCCCTGGAGCGCGGGGCCGCTCCTGCCGCTTAAGCGCCCGAAGCTGCAGCAGCAGTTCCCGGGATTGATTGACGGAGGCTTCCTGGAGACGGGCTGCTGTCCCTGGTGAAAGAGGCCCCGTCGAGCCTGCAGCTGGACTCCCCGAGCCGTGCGGTCTCTGCCGCGGTCCGGGGCCCTGGTGCCGCCCGCCTGCGGGCTGGAGGTGCCTCCCAGCTCCGAGCTGGCTCCGCGAAGCGGCCAGCGGCTGTCCGGCGTGTCCTCGAAGAGCTAGAAAAGCTGGAAGTCGTCTGTGCCCAGTTCACTGCCTTAATGTGTTCAGACAGCAGAGCTGTGGAGCGTCTACCACACTTATGGGGACAGAGCTTTCCCAGAGTTCGGGAGACGCAGGGGAGACTGGGAGCCATCTTTATAGACAATCCTTTCAGCTGCGAGCTGGGAATTTCCATCTCGTCAGTGCCCTGTGGGAGCCACTGCATGATTCCTTTTTCCAGGGCTTTGTCAGTCCAGTTTTCCATGATGAAATTTGGCCTTGTCCTGTCCTAGGTCTAGGATTGGTGGTTCCTGAAGGAGCCCTGCTTCTGAGAATGGTTCTGCACCAAAAACACAGGTGGTTCTTCCTCTCCTAGAGTTGAGGTGATTACAAATCTTTGTTCTGCAAGGTTCTAGATAAGCTTATAACATGAAAAACTGGTTGGCACAGCAGTTTGTTCCACAGCCGTGTCACCTTGTCAGCATTTGAGTTCTAACTGTAGTTTTTCCTCCCATCTGTGTATTCTGAAGACCAAAATTTATTTCACCATCTTTCTGTATATTCTGTTTATTGTTAGAAAATGAAGATTCAGCCCAAAAGACAGAGCCTGCAGATCAGCTGATTGATTCTTTGGAGTTCAGTACTTCACAGAGTGGGTAGGAAAATCTTTTTGTGTATTTGTGGCTGATGTGCATGTCTCTTTCGCCCCTGTGACCTCCTCCATATGTCAGTTGATTCTTTGCAGTTGAAGAGAAGGGACTGGAGACTGAATTGTCTGTTTTGGGACAGTACACATGGGAATCAGTACAGGAGGGGCTGTTCTTACAGGCTTAAGGTTGTTTTAAAGCTTATGAAATGAGGAAGTGTAGTTCATGGCTCAGCTATGCAAATCACAGAATCATTCAGCTTGGAATTAATTCTGCAAGATTTTGTAATCTATTGTAAGAGCTAATAAACTTTCAGCAGGAAATTTTCTCTATCCTGTCTGATGGATACTTTAACAATTAAGCATTCCCACTGTCTTAATTCTGATGGAAGCTGAGTAAGAAAGTAAGAAAACACCTTTTACTGTCTTCTTGACAATATTTTGGGGGTTTTTTTCTTCACACTTTGTTTTCTGTGCCATTTCTTTATTAATGCTACTAATTGACTCCATTGTCAGATGTTTGTCTTGTTATCTGTTGGGCATGCAGTTGTGGCCAAGTCATTGCATTGGTGACAAGCACTAATACTGCATGCAGTGGAGTTTCATTTGCCATCATACATTTGTTGCACGGGGTAAAATTTCAGGAATGTGTGAGTTAATTGCATTAGACAGTAGATAAACCACAAACTCACTGAAAAAAAAAAAAAAAAAGGAAAAAAGAAATCCAACCCACCAACAGACCACCCTACTTACTAAAACAGTAGTTTGATGCCATTTGGCTTGATGCTAATGACATCTGTATTGGATTTCTTGACTCCAAATATGTGATCTTCCATTTCTTTATTACATCCTCTAGTTTTCTTCAAAGAGATTAATATAGATTGTAAGTAAAATGGCCAAAGTAGATGCTGGATACCTGTGGATGGATGTTACCTGATAAATTTGTCTTGTTAGATCTCCTTTGAAAGAGATGGAGGTGGTCTAAAAGGGTATGTGAGGGGGAATCAGCTGAACTGTATTTCTACATGTGCTTATTAAGCTTGTGTAGCTTATCCTAATCTTTTGGAGAGAGTCCTGGGTTTCAGCAGTGTCTGGAGGAAAAAATTTCCAAGGTGGTAGCTCCTTTGAGCCTTTTGAGCAGATGTGTGCACCTACGGTAGCAAGTGACCAAATAGCCCTTCTAGGTGTGATCATGCAGCTTCTAAACGGAAAAGCAAATGGGCTGGGAAACAATGGCATGGAAGTCCAAATTTGTCCTTGTCTGCCAGAAGAATTGTTATGGATCACTGTGAGTTTTTCCTTTAAAAAAATTGTCCTTTCCAAGCATCCCCTCTTTTCTTATGTTGTCCCACCTGCTGCCATTTTGTATATCTTGGTATTCAGCTCATTTGAGTTATTCTTGCAGACCTTTGGTCTATCATGCCACTTCTAGCAAAGGAAGACACCCTGTTGAAAGACTTTAAGTAAGAAATATCTTTATTTCTGGATAAAATCTGTACCCTCATAGGAGTAAAGATTTGGAAACAAAAGCCACATTTGCCTTGTTTTGATCTTCTCTATGGATGCAGCAAGGAATGTGTCAGTTGAGCTGTGTATGTTTGGGGGGTTTTTTATTTATTTTTTAACTATTCCACACTATACTGATAGTCCCCTTCCATGGTAAGGAGACTATTTCTTACTTCTCAAAGGCAACATTTGAGAAAATGCACGTATTTTCCATTACTGCTGTGTTCTCACATTTCTGATCCTTTAGACCAAGGCAGTTGACACTGGTTTTATAGTGCTGTGAGAAGGCTTTGCTTTTCAAAAAGGCATCTGTTTTTTGTTTTACTACATAATGACTAGGTTGCTGCTCATAGAAATTTCACATAATATCTGACAGTATGACAGATGAGACTCTTTTGGCAACCATCTGAGTTTGTTTGTGATGATGACTCTTTTCAGCTATAGACAATATGCAGCATTTTAAAATACAATTTAGAAGAAAACCCTCAACAGAGAATGAATGCCAAAGACATTTTTGTTCTTGTCCGTTCTTTTCCTACAATGTACTCTTGCCTTTTGTTCTAACATGTCCTTCTCTTGACACAGTGCAATACTTGTACCTCTTTGCTATTGTGCTGCTTTTGTGTGTTTTATGGCTTGGTTGTCTGCACAGAATATTTGAATGTGGCAGAGACACCTGGGTGCTCCCTGTATCTCTTGGGATGGCTAGTAGTAAAGGTGTAATGGGCCGCTTAAATAGAGGGCACTTTCAGGATGGCTGTCAAAACTCTTTTGAATCCTTTCACTGAAACAGTTGACCTCTGATGGAGTATGCAGATGTCAGGTAGTAGCTGGCATAAAAGATGTTGTCCTTTCTTGAGCAGCGAAGTTGCTGATTTCTGCATTTAGTACAGTGTTGTTGAGTTAGCGTGCTGTGGGCAAGTGCAGGGAATTACTGCTGTCTAAAGGATGCTAAATACCTAGTATTTACAACTGAAGTTGCTCCCTCTGCCTCACATGGGAGATAGGCAGCTGGAGATGAGGGCAGGACTGGGGTGCAGAGGGCTCTTTGTGCAGCTGGCAGATGCTGACCACAGAAGTTTGTTCTCAGTCTATTTGAATTCAAGTTCCAGAACAGAGCGATTCCTCTGCTGGCAAGTGCTGAACTGCAGTGTACTCTTCTTCCAAAAGGTCACCAATTGGGTCGCTCCTGAGTGTGGGTGCAACAGAGAATTTGAAGCAAGAAGCTGGCACTTCGGAGGCCCAGGAAGTGGCTGAACTAGGAGAGAAGCTGCCTGAGCAAATCCAGTCCCTCAAAGGGGTAAGCGTGTCTTTCTTGCTTCTGAAAGCAAGAACAGAGGTGCAGCAGTAGTTCCTCCACGCTACTGCTGTGCTTATGGCTATGGGACCAAGGCTTTAAGGGTTGTGTTGAGACAAAACTAGTATTAACAGAGATTTGGTTATATTTTTTTTTTTACTATGCATTAGTGGGAAGTAAACATTATTGGTCAAATCTGCAAAATTCCTCTTGTGCCTTTTGCTAGTTCCTGCTTCCTTGCAGTTTTTGTCTTGCTAAGGCTTCAAGGTTATTCTCACCTGCCTCTTGTCTGGGGATTCTGGGAATTCTCTTCTTGCAGATTTATGGAAGAGGGAATTTGAAGTGACTCTGCTGTCTTTTGTTTCTTTTGGTGAGCAGCCAATTTGTTTGTGTTGCACAGTCAAGAAGAACCTGTGCAAGAGGCACCCAGTTCAGGAGCTGTGAGTTTGTGCATAAGAGGATAGAAGGCTGGCCCTAGTGAATCAGATGGACTTTTAACTAGGATGCAGCACATGGCAGTTTGATTGTGGCCATAGTCTAGATGCACACAGAGCTGAAAGGCTCTTGGTAGAGAGAACTGTCTTGGGAATTCTTTCCAAGAGTTGTCAGCTAAGTCTGTAGGGATGTTGCTGTGTTGAGATGTCACTATTGACTCAGGCGCATGCAAAGATGTGCCTGCCCAGGGACTCCTGGCAAGGCCAAGGGGTGTGTAATTTGTGAGACTGACACAGTATTTGACTTCAAGTTCGTGACTTTGGTGCTGGGGGGGAAATAATGCAGAGAGGTGTGTCAGAGCCAGCCAGTTCTTTAACTAGTAGAAGCTTCTTCCAGGTCTGAGTTGGCTTCAGAAAGATGTGTGAATTACTCACGAGTTGTTTTAAGTCCATCTGGTGACTTTCTCACTACAGTGGTCTTTGTGACAATGTTTCTTGTGTGCTTTGTGCAGGAATCTGTTGTTCGGATAATCAACTACCACGTACCCCAAGGAGCAGGGGATATAGTCATGATCCAGTCAGATCACACTGGTGCTGTGGATATCCTTTCAGCTGAGCTGGAGACTGCAGACCTCCTTGGGGAGCAGAGGAAAGGTGAGTCCTGAAAGGAAAACACTTGTTTGGGCCACTTTAAGTGCCTGCCCTGTCTAGAGAAGAGCAGAGGTTGTCCTGGAGACACTGCTAGTTCCTGCTGGAAACTTGGGCTCCTGGCTAGCAAGTGGAAAAATTTCACATCCAAGGCTTCTGGGAGCAGGCTCCAGAATGTAAAAGCTTTATCAGAAATAGCTTCATTGTTTTCACATAACAGTTTGTCAGTAGTGAAGAGTCAGGTGAGCCGACAATCTTTTCCCTGTCTCAGCTCAGCCTCCGCCTCTGGCTCCACCTACAATGTGGACCACTGAGAAGACAAAGGAATTCAAAGCCAAGATGGGAAAGGAGAAGAATGGCCAGATGGTGGTGAAGCGAGGCGAGGTGGTGACAGTCCGTGTGCCAACCCATCCTGATGGGAAATCCATTTGCTGGGAGTTTGCTACAGATGACTATGACATTGGGTTTGGAGTCTATTTTGACTGGACCACAGTTACTAGCACTGCCATTACTGTTCAGGTCAGCGAATCCAGTGATGAGGAGGATGAAGAGGAGGAGGATGAAATTGAAGGTTAGTGCAGAACTTACAAGGGTTAATTTGTTGCCATGCTGCTGAGAGTGTGCGTCAAATGCTGTAATTTCTGTCTACTTTGTTTACTTGGCCCACTTGTTATCTCTGCAGCCTTTAGGGTTCTTGGTTAGGCTGTGATGAGAAAGCATTCAGCCCTTCCTGCTTCAACGTATGTGAACAGCTGTCCTTCTCCAAGAGTGTTCTTAAAATTGAACACATTGAAAATTAAAATTAGAATTCATTTGTCCAACTTCTAGCTGATAAAAAGGTTAGGGTCTCAAATTTTAACTTGACTTTTTTTGTAGACTCTCAGACTGAGAAATTTCTGGTGGTGAGTAGGAACAAAAAGGGGTGGGTTTTGTTTTTTGTTTTTTGTTTTTTTTTTTTTAAGTTTTTTGTTGTTGCTGTTTCGTTTGTGTTGTGGTTTTTTCCTCAGTACATCAGTAGCTCTTGCTGACTGCGTTTGAGAGGATTACTTTCTGTGTCTTTGTACTTGTGAAACACACAGGGATGTTGCCTGTTCTGTGGCTTCAGCGTATGTGTGACCAATGTAGCTGGGGGGTTGATGTCTGAAATTTAATTTTGCAGGCCCTCCAAAGAGGGATATGTTCCTCTATGAGGAATCCTTTTGGAGAAGTGAATTGAGGGCATAAATACAGTGTGGTTATAGCAAAGAGCTTTCCCATCTTTCTTTTGCGCAAGTCTATCTTGCTGGACCACCACTGTGTGTATAAAACCCGTGAGGTGTCTAAAAGATAAGTCCAGGCAGAGGAAACCAGAGTGGCAGGCAAGTGGATACTGTCTCATCAGTATTCCCAAGAGAACTGGTTCTCAGCATGTCCTTTGTCATGATAAGGAAAGCTGGACTTGGTGGGTATTATTTGCAGAAAGGTGAGAGCAGATGCCATGGGTAATGCCTTCCATATGTCTGCATGCCTCTGCTGCATTCTGGTCTTGTTGATCTCTTTCTGGACTACCTAGTAGCTTAACTGTCTCTGGCCTAATTATTTGTCTTGTCGTTCCCATTCAGGACTTGCCCCTGTTGGTGATGTGGAAAGGGGCTCCAAAAGCTATCTGCGAAACCGCTATGGAGAGATTGTGCCCGTGTATCGAAGGAACAGCCACAGGGAGGTGCAGGCAGGCAGCCATGAGTACCCAGGCGAGGGCATCTACCTGCTGAAATTTGATAACTCGTACTCTCTCCTCCGCAATAAGACTCTGTTCTTTCATGTCTATTACACTAGCTGAAGAAATGGGAAGGGGCAGGGATGGCAGGCAGGTCATGGTGAGTATAGCAGGCTGCCACCCAGCCCTGGTACTGCCTGATGGGCACTGCTGTGCGACAGAACCAAGGCACAATTCAGCTGGCTTCTCTTCAGACACTAACTGGTTTCTCTCCACACCCTCCTTCCCTGCCGTCCCAGTGGAGAAAGGTACCTTTGACTGTCTGGTTGTCCACAGGCAGCTGCTCTTTCTGTAAAACTTCGGGAGGTCTGCTCTGTGCAGGCATTGGGCTGGGCCTTCACATCACAGCTGGTAAATGCCCAAAAGCCAGGTTCAGGTGGCCATGGTTTTGATCTGTTGCGCTGGTATGAAATGAAGCGATAATATTCTTATCTGTTACTATTTTGTGAATAACTTTTCCAAGTCTCCTGCTGCCTCTGTGTCACTAGAGGGCAGCTGTCAGCTGCAATGAGCCAAAAGCACAGCTGGCTTGTCACCTAGCCACTGATAAGCTCTTCACCTACCAGCAGTGCATGTCACTCGCAGCCAGTGCTTCCTTCACTCGAGTAGGTGGGGGTGCAGCTGGCCAGAGGCAGCCTGTGCTGCAGTGGCTAGGCCATGCTACCACTGGCAAGCCCCTAATGGTGGTCACAGCTTGTGTTTGAACAGGGGGTGGGAGGGAGGGAGAGTGCACACCTAGAAGTCCATAACGTTTTCCTACAGATTAAGAATTTGATGTTATACCCATTGATTGTAGGGATATGTCGATTATTAAAACTTCAGTGACCACCAAAAGTTTTTTCTGTCATCTAAATGTGAAGCAGAAGACATTTACTTACTCCATGCTGAATAAATACAAAAAGGTTGGAGTACAACCAGTAAATATACAGGAGATGCTTCCTAGTAGCGGCCTGGGGGTTCACCACTGTTGCTGCCAGCTGGCTAATACCATATGTAGCAAGGAAAAGGCTCCCCAAAGAAGTGTAGCTTTGCTGCTATTGCTGTTGCAAAGGTATTGTTGGAAAAGAACATCTCTGCTCAGAAACTTGAAAGGTGTGGAATTTAACCAATACTTTCCATGAACCAGAATCAGCAAGGTGGTTGCTAACCCTGACCACATGGTAGAGGATGGAGTTTCTTGGCATATTTTGGTGGCTGGCAATGGCATTAGTGATCACCTTCTGTTCGAATACTGGCAGACCTGAACAAGGATTGAGTTAATCCTTCAGAGGTGAATTTTAAATCATGTTTATCTGCAATTGTTGTTTATTTTAATACTTTTAACTTGAAATCATTCTCTTTTCTAAGAATACTGCTGTATTTACATTTTGATACCTCTTTGCAGAGACATAACATGGCTGTTTGCATGCTGATTCTAGTATAGTTCTGAGTTTTATTTTTAAATACTCTTGGCAAAGCACCTGTACTTAGCCTGCACCTTCTGTTGAGAGGGAATGATGGACCAAACAACTTTGGGGTAGTTAAAGCCAAAGAATTTACTCGGTAGGAGGGCAACATTTCCTATTAAGGTTATATTTTAATGCTGTGCAATTAGCTCCGTATTCAAGCTCTTGTTTTAACTGTCTCTGCTTACTTATTCACTGCCCCAGAGCACCTAGTAGGTCAAAATGGTAAGAGAGATGTCAGTCTACAGTACAGCAGCCCAAGCTGGGAGCAGGAGGAGTGGAAATGCTAAGAACACTGATTTGAGTATAGTGGCTTTCTGGGTGAGCAGGCAGGAAACAGAGTTGGTCATGGTAAAGGGCAGAGTTGTTGCTGCTTTGGATCCTGAGATGGAGAGTAAACAGCTGCCTTTCTTAAAAGAGAGTGAGTGCACCTGGGTAGGGGGGAACCACAAAGCTGCCTTATTCAAGCAGGGGCAAACGCAGGACAACCTTGCAGGGAGCTAGAACAGCAGGGATTGGTATCTGTCAGAGTAAGATGCTCTTTCATTGAGCAGCTTGGGGAGGACTGTTCCTTTAAGCACCCTTGGGGGGAAATGAGGGACCATCCTGTGGCCTTTGAATCAGCACTCAGTGCTTTGTACAGCACTTGAATCAGGCCTGAGCAACTTGGGTAAGGCGCTCTTTTTTTTTTTTTTTTTTTTTTTATCCCTTGTCTGTCAAGTTCCTAGACACTAAACAGAATAAGATAGAAAAGACCCTTCATTCTGACTACAGTGTCAGGACTGCCCCACTCAGTGACTGCCTTTGGTCCTTCGCTGTGAGAACCATAGAACCCTGTGTGCACTTGAAGATTAATGTATGATGTGTTGTCTGGCACCCACCCCACTTTTTAATTAGGATTTATTTATGGTGAAGGGAACTCTGACCTGTAAATACATAAGATATTCCAAAATTATTGGTCCTCAGTTGCATGGCTTATTGCAGGCTAGTGGGTTATTTCTCCTGAAAAACTGGTTCCTTTATAGTGTGGCCTCCTTGTTGCTAACTTGCAGCTGCTTCCCCCCTCCTGTCTGTTGCTCATATTAAGATTTACAATACATTTTGTGATGTTGTAAGAAGTTAACAAGGCCTGCCTCACAACCAATTTTGATCACTCACTGATGCAAAAATAGTATGTGTTAGTGGTTTTAGTTAAGTTACACCATAGATGGCAATCCTATTGCTCAGTTACAGCTTTCTGAAGTGCGCACCAACCTTAAATAAGGCTCAGGTCACTTGTTTGGAACTCTGCCTGTCTTTTAGTCTCATTGACTTAAGCCAAACAGCACCATTGGATATGGTATGTCATCCCAATCAGCATGTGTCCTGACTGCAAATGCAGTGTGCCCATAGATGGGCCTGCTGCAGGGGAACTGAAAGCGTTCAGTGCATGTTATTTCACTGCTTAAATTTCCCAGAAGTATCTGGTATCTCTTATAAACAAACACAAGATCATTTTAGACACAGAATATTTCATCTGCAGGAAACAGAAGTTTCACAGTTGTACAGGATAATTCCTTGTTCTGTTTTTGTTGGTTTGATGGTTGGTTTTTTTTTCATGTCCATGTTACATGAGTATGTTGTTTCTCAGGTATTCAGATAGCATTCGTTATACAAGTGATAACTTTTTTCTTTGGAAGGATATATAGTCTTTCTTAATTTTCTGATAAATCCAATAGCTTGGCTGTGTGGCTAGTGATTAATGGCAGCCATTTCCATTCAAAATCAAACCTGTGGTTGGTTCAAAGAAGTAATCTTATTTCTCATGTGGCCTTTTTTCAGTTTGGTGTATCTCCTGGATTGGTATCCAGTCCTGTTGTTTGCCTGAGGCAGTGATGGAAACATTCATTAATTTAACTGGAGACCTTTGGAACTAGATGTTGGGTCTAGAAAGAAAAATTAATTAAAAAAGCAATTGCACTTTGGAGAGGGAAATTAATCCTTGAGAAAGGAAGAAGGGTTTAAGATAAAATGTTTCTTCTCCCTGTAAATTGTGTCTAGAAATTCAGAAAGATAAATCAAGGAAGAAACAACTTTTGCATTTTGGGGTTGCTTTTATGAAAGCACAAGATTGTTTTCCATTTTGTTTTGCATATACTTTAGATCTAGAAATAAGATTTACATATTCAGCCAGAGATATAAGACAGTCTTGTAGTGCAGGACTTTTATAAAAATTAGATTGTATAATTGCTTATTTCTAATAATGGTAACAATCTGTTGGGCTTTTTTCTTTTTTAAAGAAGGTCATAAGCTCTCCATTGGTTGTTCTGGGGTTTTTTTTTGTTTTATTGGGGGGGGGGGTGCCCTTCCATTTAAGTGTAATGTAGCAGCAGGAGTTTAAATTGTGCTTTACTGAGGACAGAGTTAAAATTGCTTAAGTCAGGGACCACTGGTACTGAGTTAATTTACGCAAACTCTTTGGAGGCCTGCAATATGGATTCTTGTGAAAGGTTATTGGTGTCAGACATGGGCTAGTTCCTTGCTTGTGACCCACTTAATAGTTACATAGATTATTGGTAATGAGCTGCTCACATGAACAGGTACAATGAAAATGGGGAAAAGAAAGGACTTAAATTGTCTGACAAGGTGCTAAGAGAAAGCTGAGTTACTATGCAACTGAGCCTGAGACAGCCATATGCCTTTCTGTTGGCTCTACCCTGTGTGCTTGTCTCCTTGTAACTGTGTGTGCATGTAACCTTCATCTGTGGCCTGCAGTGGGTCAGTGGTGCTGGACCTGATGAGGTGGGTTAGAGGTGAACCTTATCCCATGTCTAGTTGCTAAAGGACTTAGTCATTCTTATGGGGAGTTAGGATAGAGAATGAATCCCTAAATGACTTAACTTTATTCCCACTTCTTATACCCTTCCTTCTTGTCTTACTACCCCTACTGCCACTCTACAGAGGATTTATCACAAGGTGCCTTAGGAACAAGGAGTATCTCTGAAATAAGAGCCATAGAGCCATAAATCCAAGGGATTTCTCCTTGTTTCTTTGCTCATTTGGGTAGTTGGGAGGCACTTCCTAATGTCAGGTAAGGAGAGCCCCTACAGGCTGTTCCTGGATGTTTAAGCTGTTCATTAGACTGCCTTGTTGCTGTAAGATGAGTAGAATGCTGTTTGAGTTTCCTGGCGCCGTAAGATCTTGCCTTTATTAATATCATATGCTGCTGTTGGATATCAAGGAACACAAGAGAACTGCTGCTTTTGATAAGCTGATATTAAACCTGAGGACCAGAGGAATACCAGATTGGCAACAAAGAATGCTCTTCTGTGTCTTTCATCATTTTCTCCAAAAAGAGTGTTTGAATTCCATGTTGAGTGGTGCGTGCGATGTGTATTGAGGCTGGTCAAGAGACCAAAGCAACAGAGGTGGGTTGGTTTTTTTTATCTAAAAGGGTTGGGGGGAAGTATTTTCTCCTTTTCTCATATCTGGGAAAATATTGGATGTGACAATGGCATGTATATGCAACAGAATATCTCAACTGGTAGAATGAAAATCTGAGAACTAATGGCATTAAATGCATTGACTCCTATGAAACTGCTGGCTTATTTCACCATCTAATTATTCAAAGTGCTAAATCATTTATCTAAATAAGTTGATTTGTAGTAAATACCAAGTAAATAAACTTTCTGAAAAGGACATACAACCTCAGAGTTCAAATACATCTTGCTGGGAGGAGAATTTTCTATGGGGTTATTCTGTGTTTACCTCCAAAGAGTCTCTGGCAACTTACTCTGAAACACTGGTGCTGTTGCAGCTGAAGACACATCAGGCTGGTGGATGATGGGTCTGACTCCCCTTGACTTCTGCATTCCATTCTGGATTTTACACGTTGCTTTCTCAGAAGCTTCATCATGAGAAATCAGGCAGTGAGAGAGAAAGAATTTTGTGATCCATCTGTGAGGGTTGTCTGGTTTTAGCCCATCTGGACTAGTGAGTCAAGGCTCTTGGGTAAGAAGCAGGATGCCAGTCATTAAGCTCAGAGCTAAGGAGGCTTTGCTAAGTAACAACCTTGAAGTTTAGGAGCTGTGTTTGGAAATTATAACTAGGTAGAAATGGTTCCCCTGCAACCTCCAGGATGTCCTGGTGACTGTCTGCCCTCCTTGGAGGGAAGCAGCCTGCTCTTGACTCACTGCTCCAAGCTGCTAGCGTGGTCTTTCAGTGGGGAGCATCTTGTAGCTGGTCATACCTTTTTCAGACCTGTATTCTTGTAAACGGTGAGGGTGGTCTGTTTAGTCCTTATCGATGTGATGCAAAGATGTTTGATGTCCTGTGATTTAAAAACAGTTCTCAGCGCCAACACTTTGCTTTTCAGGTCCTCCCAAGACACAAGTTTTAAATAGAGGAGAGCGTATTTTAACAAAATGTGGCACTAAATATCTTGCTGAAGGGCACATATATTTATAGTGTGCTTGCATTCCTTCTAGGCTCGGTTTGCATTGTTTATATTTGATGTGTTGTGGCTGATTTGTAATAGTATGTTGGAACTTATCCCCTCTAAATAAACTTTTCACTATGCAACTGAGAACTTTTGTCTTCTGTTTCAAGTGAGTGTCTTTGTAAGAAAAATGGAACTACAGACTGTCTAACAAAACAAGAACACATATTTAGTTTTTATGAGCAAAGAGGAGGCAAACAATTTGCAAAGTATGGTTGCAAATGGATAGGAAAATTGATCAATTGTCAGATGGTGATGATAGTTCCTGACAGTAAATTTTCTTTCTGTTAGAATGACTTGCTGGGATTTCTTTTTTTAAATTCTTCACATTCTCTGCAAGGCTTGAGGTTATACTGAATGCCTGAAGAATTGGAGAGGAACAAGCAAGTATTTGTGCTCCTATCATGGGCACAGGTGCAGTTTGAATGCTTTATCTGCCCATTCTTTCTGCCTTCATTTGCAGAGATCCCCTCTAACTACCTATTATGTTACTTCAGCTTTCAATCTAAGGATTAAAAACATCTCTTCAGGTGCCAGGTACTGATTAAATTATCTAGAGACAAGTGTTTGCCTTTCATAGCTCCTCCTCCCTGCTTGCCCATCCAGTTTATCTTACTATGATGACTATATGTGGCCTGAGGGAAGCACCTGCTGGTCAGAATGGGGAATGATACCTGCAGCGTGAGCTGTCCTTCCTCCCTTGTCTCGTTTTGTTATGCAGGACAAGTGCTGCCCTCTGGTTGTCTCTTCTAGTCTTGTGTTTCCCTGGAGCATTTCTACAAAACAATTGAGGGGCAGGAGCAATCATAAAGCAAATTGATCTAAGCGCAAATGCCTCCACCAAATTAAGACCACTCATTTTAAGGCCCCTGAAGAGAAACAGTGCTACAGCTCTCTGAATACCATGCACTCACTATGAAGCCCTGTCCTTGTGTCTGGCTCAGGCATGTGACCGAGAGGAAAACTAAGCACGGTGAGGGGGATGCAGGGAAGTGAGGTGTCATGTCACAATGTTCTTTCCCACCCTTTCTTTACTTTTTTGGGGTTGGGCCGCATCGGGAACACTGATTGTGAGCTGCTCCATGAAGGTCTTGCAGCAAGCTGTGTTGGCCCTGCCTTTTAAGTGATGCCTCCCTCTTTCAGCTGCACCCAGAGAGTATTGCTCTTTGGCTGCTGAAGCCTTGTCATTGCTTTTAGTGGTGTTTGATTAGCAACGCTTTGGAGCTTGGGAGAGCTGTTCACTTTTGTTCAGGTGATACTGGATACACAGGGGAGTGGCTGGTACCATGTATACAGATTCAATTACTGTTTGAGGAAGATCTGACACTACCCTGCTTTCTGCTTGGGGTTGCCCTGACTGCAGAATAAGGGAAGCAAGTTCCCCACCTGTTCCTTTTTACGAGCGCTACACTACACGAGTACAGGGATGGGCAAACAAGGCGCCCCTCCCCAGGAAACGGTGCGCCGCTCGGGCTCTCATAATGAGCAAAATTTGCGATGGCGCGGGGGGGGCCGGGCTGCTGGTCCCACTCTTACGGTTCCCGACACCGCCCCCCACCTCGGGCACTGCGGTCTCGGCCCCTGCTGACACCGCATGAGGCGTTGGGGCCAGGGCGGGCCCCGCCAGGTGTGCGGGCGGGGCCGGGAGTGGTCGGGGTCCGTCCGCAGCTTGGGCCGCGGGGACTTAATGGCGGCGGCCCGGGTCACGGGCAGCCGCCCGGCACCATGCTGCCCGGCCCGCGGAGCAACGTCCAGGAGAGTGGCCTCGCCTTCTACGTGCTGTGGGCACTGTGTGAGCGGCCGCGGCGGCTCGTCAGGTGCGGGCCGGCCCTGGCAGGCGCAGCCCCGTCGCGGTAGCGGCTGCCCCGGGGCAGCAGCGTTAGCCCGGCGCCGTCCGTGCGCCGGAAGGGGCTCCCCCGCGCGTCAGGGGGGGCTTCGCCTCGCCGGAGCTGCCGCCTCCCGCACGGCCATGCTGCACCAGCGCACAGCAGCTCTTCCCGCCTAGGCTTCTCCTTGTTTTCTTCAGACACTCCTGTGCAGTCTCCTCTTCAAATGACACAAGCCCTCTCCTTTCACGGTCCCCTGATATAAACGTGTCTTCGAGCCTTTTAACCTATTATTTTTTTGACTTTCTGTTTTACTCCTTGATTGTTTTCTGTTGTTTCTTCTCTCCCCTTGCAGCCAGTCCAGCAAGATGGGTTTCCAGGCTTGGCTGCCCCTGCCGTTGCCAAAGCAGCTGGTGGTGTTTGGGCTGGGAGACTGGAGCTGTTACTCTCCAGGCACAAGCATCACGGTGGACGTGCTGGTGTCCCCGGGCGTCATGCCGCAGCGGGTCGGCACGCTGGAGCCTGCCCGCAGGTCAGGTGGGAGCTGGTGCTGCCGAGGTGTCAGGAGGGGTATCCTTGAGACACTTTCTGCTCTGTAGTGCTGTGTAGTTCTGCTGGCAGCACCCCAAGCTGCTTAGGCCTGCCAGTCCTTCACCACGGTGTTTCTAGCAATGCTTTCAGGGATGGATCTTTTTTTGGCTTTGGGGTGTTACCAGATAGTGTAGGACCAGGAGTTTTTCCCAGGTCAGAGGCGCTTGTGAGCTGAAAACCCACGGTTCTCTGTGTAGGTCTCTAGTATGGGAAGGTGACTGGAGGACAGATATTTTCATGGCCTCGTTGAAAGAGATGGACAAAGGCAACTCTGTGAAGCTTGTCCTGACTGTCAATGGACAGGTAAAAGAACAGACATTCTGTCCTCTTCCTGCTTTGAGTTGTTACCACTTCTGAGCCACAGAACTTCCTTTCACATCTTCTCTTTGCTACTGTAAGGCAGGGCTGCCTTGCATGGATCTGTTAATGCACATCTGCTGAGCCTAAATGCTCTGTGATGCTCCAGGCCTATTCCCTAAGTACAGCTTTGCCACAGCTTTGCCTTGTGTGTTGCAGGAGACAGGTAGCACAGAGCTGTTCACTTCCATTTCCACTCTCTTCTGGCTCTGTGGTACTTACACAGTTGGTTTTCCTTGGCTGAAGTCCTTGGTGTTAGCATCTCTCAGTGCCTGGCTTTGCTTTTCTTTATTCTGTTGGTGCTGAAGATGAAAGCTGGGCTATTCCCTTGCAGGAAATCTGTCCCTTGCAAGACATGTTTTTGCTCACCCTGTGTGGATGTAGGCTAGCACACTTGCCATGTCCGTTTATTTTCACTGTCACTGTTTCTGCTGCAGCTGCTCCGAGGTGTCTCCAGCAGTACACCCGCCCACTCCTTCCTTGTCCCAGAGACTACCCAGTCACCAGTGCTCCCAGCTGATGATACACCCCTTTGCCAGGACCTGGAGGATCCTATGGTGGTATGTGTATCCTGGAGCTTTCCTCTTGTTATTTCACCCTCTCCTTAGTAACTTCTTCATCCTGTACCTGCTCAGTTATGTCTAGCAGAAACATTTGCTGCTGCTTAGTGCAGTACCGCTTAGGTGGATCTGGAGCTGAGGATTCATTTGTGCTAAAGAAAGTGGTACTCTCCATTAAAATGTCTTTGGAAGGGTGGGATGATTCATCAGCTGGCTACTCCTAGTACAGATGGCCTTTCTACCTTTCCAGTTGCCTGTGTCTGAAAGCAGATTGATGGGCATATAGAAGGAGGTAGCTGCGTTGCTCAGCATGTATTTGGCAGCTGATACTGTTGGCATGCTGGCCCCGCAGACTGAATGGGAAGGCAAGTCTGAAAACAATCACTGCATAAAACTGATCCCAGGCCTGGTAACAGGCAACTCACAGTAGCCTCAGGTCTTTTTCTTCAGGGATGATTTGACTGGGATTCTTGTTGCAGGTTAAGAGTCAGAGCTCAGAGATGATTGCTAGAGCATCTAGGCCTGAGAGGAAGGATGTCCACCCTCCCCTGAAGACCTTGGTGGTACCCTGTGCCCTGAAGCCACCCTCTAACAAGGTGGAACCCGGTGGGTCCTGGAGGAAGAGTCCTGTCCACCCCAAGAAGCCCAGGAAAGCTTTATTTGAACCCACAGCATCTGAGAGAGATCTCAATGAAGAAGGTAACTCTGGCAACTTCCAGGTTTATTTTGGAGATCTTGTCTGATCCTGTCAGTGCTGCTGGGCAACAACTTCCCAGTCCATTTCTCTTTATACCTCCAAGGCAGGATAGGGACAAGGTCTTGTCTGTCTTGCCTTGCAAAATACTGAGACGTGCTCCTTAGTCCTGGATGAACTGCTTGATGTTTTTTTGCCTGTTAGTAAAAAGACGGAAATAGAATGTGGAATACTTAGTGCCAACATCCTGTACCCTAACGTAATATGCCACTCTCTTCATATGAGTGAAAGTGATTAATAAATTAAGGCAAGTATCATTAGCCTTGTCTTAAAAAAAAGAGAAAATTGAAGCAGAGCAAAGTTACCTACTATGATGTTCTGCAACCTGTTTGTTCCACTACTATCACTTGGTCCATAAAAGACATCAGTTGTTATTATTAGAGTATAGAGAATATGAAAAGGAATATAACTAGTATAATTGTACTGATTTTTCAGTAGTGAGAAGGTAGCTGCCAGGGGTCTGGAAACAAACCCTTTAGCTTCTGAAGTGTGAATTCCAAGTCAACTCCAGGACGCGACCAAGTTTGTGTGTAAATGTTTGACAATATCTCAGTGGTCCCCATGTGTAGTGACTTCTGGGGACTTGGCTTGCTTCTCACAAAGGCAAATATAGTTCCATCATAAAGTTGCTTCTGCTGCAGACAGTATGAGGAGTGGGGAAATGAGCTTCCATCAGAGGGGTAGAACACAAAGGTGACAGCATGATTGCAGGCAAAAGAACTGTGTCCTGCTGTTACCTGTCTTCTGCATTTCTTCTGATGAGACTTTCTTCAGGATTCTTAGTCTTGCACCTTGTTTGTTGCACTGAGGTAACTTTGTGCTGGGGGTTGGAGGAAGGAAGGCCAAAGGGCTTTTAAAACTTGGACCTGAGCACTTTGCAGGGTCTGTGCTGGCTGCTTTTTTTATGGGGCCATCTCTGTGCTTCCTCTGCAGATCTGGCAGTGAAGGAGTTGCAAGGTGAGGATCTGGTTCCTACACTCTGGTTTGTCTTTTCAGCCACTTGTTGATGCCATTCCCTTTAATGTCACAGGCCTCTCAAGCTTCATCCTTTATCTCTCCAGTGATTAAAAATGACAAGTAGATTGTGTGCATATACTGTTCTTCTCTGTGCAGTTGCCCTCAGTACAGGTGCTTGCAGTACTGTCAGGCTCTTCAATACTTCTGTAGCCCCTCTGAATCTCAGGCATACCTCTGGGTGCACAGCCCTTTGAGGCAAAGGATAACATGTGGAACAGGCTTTGGTTAAAAAGTATTTTTTAGCTTGATCAGCCAACTGTAGGGGCCTGGGTGAGGGAATGAGCGGGAACAGAGCAGTATGAGGAGTATCTCTAAAAGTAGCTCCAGGCTTTTGGTTGCTGTATCTTAGGCATGGTCAAGCTGTCTCTGGGTAACCTACCCTCACAAGGAGTAACACAGGGATAGCACAACTGGGATACCCCTTCTGGGGATGAGTAATCAATAGGGGGCATCCAAAGCTGTCGGAGGTGGCACCCTATATGCCTCCTACATCCAGCCAGACTCCTTGCTGGCTCTCTCTGCTAGCCATGTCTTTTCCTGGTACAGTAATTATTCCACAAAGCCAACAGAAAATCTTCCTTGGGGAGCTATGTCTCTTGTCCCTCCAGAAGGAAGGGACCTGGAGACCTTACCTTCCCATTTCTCCCCTCTGAATGTTCAGCTCCCTTGTCCTCTCTATCAGGGAAGGAAGCTGGGGGTGTCTCATCTGACTGTCCTCACAGCCCTTTGCTCTTCCCTCCCCAGGCAGTCCCAGCCCACGGTGGTGCCATGCCATGTGCCTCAGTGACCTCGGGACAGCTGTTCTGATTGGTGGACAAGGTGTCAATCAGCAGTCCTGCAAGGATGCACTCTGGAAGCTGGAAATTGGTGTGGACTTTCAGGCTATCAAAGGCCAGGGGGGCATGGGACTTGAGGACAACTTGGGCAGATGGGAGGGGGTATGCAGGGATCTGTGTATAAGGAGGGGACAGTGCAGGTCAGGTCCTAGCATGGTCACCAGGCTGAACTGACAGTTTAGGATGCCATGACAAACTGGGGGTTTACGTGAGAGCCCTCCAGGAGCTAAGTTATAAGTTGTCTAAAGAGTTTGGTGAGTTTTAAGGGGTAAAAGCAACAGTGTAGTTTGCAGTCTGTGTGTGATGACTGGTGGAGGAGTGCGAGATGTAATTCTAGTGCCTCGCAGCTTTCTGAACCTCACCAACCCTCTCTTCCACCTTACTATTCCCCAGCTAGAGCTCTTCACCTAGAGTTCCCCTTTATTCCTTGCACAGAAATATTTCTGTACAAGTCCAGTGTAGCCCTGAATCAAAGGAGAGGAGGTGATGAAGGGAGTAAGGCCTTGAGTAAGGATTTTTTACACATTCTTTAAATCTGGAGAAATCAAGATCATCTTTGAACTCCCACACCATATTTCTGGTGTTGCTCCCACAGACAATGATATCTGGCTTCCAGTGGGTTTCCAGCTACAAGATGCTATGCCATTGTGCTTGCATGGTCACACAGCTACCTATGACCCAGAGACCAAGCGTATCTACATCTTTGGGGGCATAAGGGAGGACAAAGACTACAGCAGCATCTACATTCTGGACACAGTCACCTGGAAATGGCTCCTTGTGGATGTAAGTATTTCAGCTCTTCCAAGACAGGAAGGGTGGCAGGTCCTACCTGAACATAGCAATTAATGTGCCTGTATCCTTAACTTGAGTAGCCTTGGTCCACTGTTGCTGAAAGTTGTTTGATTTGGGATTGACAGATATAAGAAGGCTATGTTGGAAGTTCACAAGCTTGGCAGAAACCAGGGGTTGTGCCTATAATAAACAAAGCAAGGGGGAGCAATGGTTGCTGCAAAGTGCTGTGTCTGACCAAGGTCCTGGGTAGGAGGTACTCTACCAGCGGCAGACAGAAATGGCCTGTCATTTTATGTGGCCCTGTTGAGAGCTGCACTGAATGACGAGGGGAAGAGCTGCCCTTCTCAAATAAGGGACTGCTCTGAGCACAGATCTCTGAGCTCTTTAGCTGCCTGTCATTACAGAGGGCCTCGTCAGTGAAGGACTATTTGTCTCTTTCCTGGTGAAGTCACAAGATGGCTTTTACAGAATGCTCCTGGATGGAGTTTTTCTGTTCTCTGATGTCTTCTGAGGAAGCTGGAGTAGGCAGTTGACTTCTTATCAGAGCATTCTGGTGGTGCAGAGTATGCAAATGATACAAAAAATATGCAAAAGATATGCAGTGTCTGCCTGTGTGGCAAAGATCTGTCTGGAGAGCCAATAAAGTGAAAATTAAGACTTGCTGAACTCATTGCATGATGTGGGCCCCTTTCCTATGGGCCATGCACAAATAATGTGCTTCTTGTAACAAATGTATGTTGAACTTTCTCCAGGCTAAAGGGAGGATCCCAGTGCTCACCTACCACAGTGCAACTATCTACCGCAAGGAGCTATTTGTTTTTGGAGGCACTTTGCCCAGAAAGACATCGCTGGCAGTTGGACCCTGCAGCAATATGCTCTATGTTTTCAATCCAGAGCACGAAATTTGGTACCAGCCCATCTCAGAAGGGGAGAAGCCACTTCCTAGGCTCGGGTGAGAGTGCTCTTATTCCAGCCCCCCAAAATAGAGCAGGAACTGTCTGCTTGTCTTCCCTCGCACTCCTGTGTCATTTCCTAAATATTAGGTGATTTGTTCTCCACCATCTCCTCCTTAAGATAGGGCTATGATTTGAGCAATGTGAGTCCCAGTACCTCCTGTCATGAATCCTGATGGGATTTTGTCCTTGGGCTGCAGTTGTTGGGGGCAGGGGCAGGTGTAGACTGAAACTATGTCAGCCCAATAAAAGCCAAGACTGAAATGGGTGTTGGAAACTTGCTGATGGTACTTTGTTCACTGGCTTTTTCCCTGCCCAGGCATTCAGCTACTCTACTGAAGAACAAGCTGCTGATTTTTGGGGGTCAAAGGACTTCTCTCTACCTAAGTGATATGAATATCCTGGATCTGGGTAAGAAAGTCCATGACAGATGGATGCCTTGGGAAGGTCCATTCTAAGGCAAGGACTGGGGAATGAGACCTGCTCAATGGGAAGGTAGTGTTAATGTTATTAAAAACTCCTGACTAGCCAGTGGAGATGGAAATCTATGGGGTAAAAAAAATCCATTCTGGGGTAAGAAAAGGGAAAAAAAAAAAAAAGAGATTTCTCTCTTTTTTGGAAGAAGGTGGGTAACAGAGAGTGCAGGTTGCCGAAGTGGCAGAGTATTTAAGTATTTGTCTAGTTATGAGGCTGAGCTTTTTGGACATTTCACCTATCTTTCCTCTGGCTGTCAGGTTTTATGGAGTACACACCAGTGCCTCTCCTTGCAGGACAGCCTTCTGCACGTTGGTAAGATCCTATTGCAGACACAAAAGCCATCTTCTTCCTCTGTCCTTTCTTTTTGAAGCCAGGTTTAAATGGTACTTGTGATCACACCTAGTGGATGTCACCTCTGCTGTGGGACCAGAAATTCCTGTGCTGTCCTAGTTGGTAACTGTAGGGCGTAGGAGGGTACAGACCCTTAGTCTCCCTGAAAATCTGCCTTTCAGGCTAGGGAAGTTTTCTGCTGTCTGCTAGTGAACTGTATTGCTGGCTGTTCAGTCGCCATGGTACCTCGAGTGCAACAGACACACAGAGAGGAAGAAACTCGTACCAGGATGATGCTGTTCCTAAAGGGACACTGTTGCCTGCTAGAATAATGATCTAAATCAGACCAAAGCTCAGGAAGCCTGCTATCTCACTTCAGAGAGCAAAAGATAGGAGTTTTGATAGCTCCTTCTGAGATAATAAGATGTTTCTCAGGCCTGGTTATGGCCTGACCTGTGGAAGCGAACAAAGAGCTCTTTCAGGGTTATTCAGCAAGTCAGGGCAGAAGAGAAGCAGAATTTAACTTCCATTCTGCAACTTAAGCCCCCAGCCTCCTGATGAAGTCTGTCCACCCCTGCCCATTGCTGGCTGAGGCAACCCCAGCAGGTTTTTCTGTAGTCACCTTTCAGCTTTGCTCTGTTCATAGTTTTCATGCAGCTCTGGCTGTGTCGGATGAGAAGGTTCTGATCAGTGGAGGCTGCAATGCCAAGGGAGCCCTGCAGGATGCCTTTGTCTTCCACCTAGGTGAGTGCCTCTCCCACCCTGCTTCCGTAGCTGAAGGTGACTGTGGGGCTGCAGTGGTGGTTCTGAACACCTAGTCTGGCCCATTTATTTCATCCCTTGCATGAGGAATGGGCTTGTCAGTATTGATAGCCCTTTTCTACTTTAGATACTCTTTCTTGGAGCACAGTGATCCACCATGACCTCTGCTCTCTTCCCCGAGCTGGCCACACATTGCTTGACCTTACTCCTCCCCACCTGATGGATACAGGCCAGGAGAACAAAGAGGAGCATAACCTGCACACAGTATTGATCTTTGGGGGCTCCAACTGTGCTGGGACCTTTTACAACAGCACAGTCAAGATCCATCTGGACCTAGGATAATGTACAATACTCAGAATGAGCCTGGAACAGAAAGGCCTCTTCACCACCCTGGATACAGACATGGATAGCAATAAATGCATCCAAACAGTGTGGCAGTTCAAGTATCTGTATGTAAGTGAATGCTACCTTGGTACAAGAGATGAGGGGTTTGTAAAGTCTTTTTGAAGACCGCAGGTACTGCCCTCTTAGGGTAGCTGATATACTGCATCAACCTGGCAGAAATTCTCTCCCATATCCATGGCTTGGTACTTGGGCTTGGCTGCCAAAACATTCAGTGGGGGCTGAGCCTGCACTGGAACACAGCCACAGGTTTCTGGGCTGGAATTCCCAGGGTGCTTTCAGCTCTGAAGATGACTCAGATTTTGGGTTACATTTGGCATGAGTGGAATGAGATTTACTCTTGCTGCTTGGAAGATTCTCACAGTGAAAGTACAGGCATGATTCTGTTTTGGAGGGACGATGGGGTGGGATTACCTTTGGCAATAGTCTGCAGCTAAGGACTAGGAAAACACCTACAGCAGTGTCTGGGGATGGTAAGATTGCTACGTAACTTTCAGCATATGGGAGTGAGTTGGTTGTGTCTTGCTGACTATGGCCCAACCACACACCCTTGCTCTGGATAGACCCTTTATTATAAATTCTGCAAGCTAGACATAAGGAAAAGGTACAAATCAGCTGTCCCAGGCAGTAATTCTCTTGTCATTGCAAGGGGTGGCAGAGTTGTTGACTGTTGGCTCTTGGAGGACCCACAAGACCCAATAAGGGCTGTGATTAAGCCATCTTCTGTCAGAGACCATAGCTGTTTCTACCCACAGCGCTGAGGATTACATCACAGCTCTGAGGCAGCTGCAAGGACAAGCAGGCCGCCTAGGTTAGTAGCATGCTGTCTACACTGGTTCCCTGATGCCCTTTCTGTAGATGGCAGAAAGAAGCAGCCCCTGTAGGGAGTCCAAAACTGTCTATGCCTCAGTTGTTTGTGGCCACATTCCCAAAGCCATACAAAGGGGACTGATGGTAATTATGGATGCTTCTGCTCTAATCTGCTTCATAAAGATATAGCATATAGAAAAAAACATAGAAGTAGCTGCAAGCTTTCCAGCACAGGCATAGCTCCTGTAAGTCATCCAGTCTAATTCCAGGTCCTCTGTCCTTCCTACCCCAATGAAAGTGAGACAGTAGCACTAAGGCTTGCTGCTGGCACTGAAGTCCTACTCAAGCTGTAGCTGTTGTCCTCTGTGACACTCCAACTTACTTGATGTAATGACCAGAAGAAGGTCTTCAGGCTCGCAGCTCTGCAGGAGTATCTGGCTGCCGGGATGGGTGGCTTACTTTGAATGCCTCTAGCTCCAGAAGAGTTTTGTTTATTCTGGTAATTGTAGGATATGGACTCATGTCCACTTTGAATCTGCAAAAAGAAAAGAATTTGTGAGGGACTATGAGCTGGACAGCCAGTGCAGCAGTCAGCAGAAAGGCAGAGCAGTGTGCTGTGCCTGTCCAATAGAGGAAACTCTCAGAGGCTTGGGTACACTGGCATTAAAGAGAAAAGGTTCATCCCTGGAGGTTTAAAAACAAGTGCTAGAGAAAAGGTTAGTTAGTCCTTCCAACTTCACTAGGCTTTTACACAGTGTGCAGTACAGGGTAAGAAGCCACTGTGCTTTTCCTGGAAATCATGCAACCACTACTTGCATAGGTTTAAGATTTTCAACAGATATCGTCAGATTAATCTTTCCCCCTTGTATGCAGTGTGAATATAGGACAAACAGGGAGGGAGGATGTAGAGTGTGGGCAACCTTAGCTTTTCTAAGGATGTAGATCAGTTTTCCCCAGGGGCCTCTGAGAAGATGGAACAGCTCATTTCCAAGAGCTTCCAAAGGAGACAGTATTTATAACACAGGAAAACTCATGCAAATCCTTGGATTCTTGCTGGATAGGGCAAGCAAGAGAGATGCTTTCCTAGCAGGCATGAGGAGCAGCAGTCAGCTCTGACAACCCAGCACAAGGAGTAGGTGCCCTTGAACAGTGCCTCAAGCACAGCCTTAATTACCTTTCAGCATTGAAAACTTGAGGCACCAAGCACAGATCAGCCATGGAAACCTGCAAATGTAACACAGAAAAGGGGTCAGAGTAACTCGGAGCCAGTCCCATCATGCTTCACTGCGGTGGCAGGTTTTGAGAGTGGGATAGAAATTTTATCAGCCAGTACAGAGGAGTTGTCATGACAATCTCCTTAAAACAGCATTATAGTTGTACAAGGAAAGGAACTTCCTAGCAATCACTAGTAGAAGCAGCCATCAGGCTTTAGGGAGCTTCATATTTACCAGCTAATCATGATGACCTCGAGGACACAATGCTTCTATGGCAACTGCCTCTGAGCAAACAAGTCTGCTGGCAAGCTGCAGAGGGGGCACTGGAAGGAGGGGAGAGTTTGCATGGCTGGGAAAAGATGAGTAAATTTTGCTCGTTGGCATTGCAGGAGTATCGAGCAGCTCCTGCCGATGTCAGGACCTGCTGTGTAATAGAGCCTTTGCACACAGGCTGAGGAACTCCAATCTGAAAAGACAACTCCAGGACACCACAGCTAGCTGCCTATCTGTACAGAGGTAGCTGGCTTCACCCCACTCCCTAGGTCACAAAGTCCTGGGTGCCTTTCAGAGCACACATTATTCTCCAGCATAAGATCTTGTAACTAGCCTTTGTCCACCAAAGACTCCAGTTCCATAAGCCTCCTCCTAGACGGTCCTCTGCATCACAGGATGTCAGAGGAGCCTTCCTTTTTTACCTCAGGCTTTTAAAGATCAAATTGGCTGCCAAACAGGACTACTAAATGGAAGAAGCCTGAGCAGCTTCTAGCTTGGAAAGGGTCAAAACTGCTTGTAAGTGAGCTGTCTGGAGTCTGTCCATGTTAAAACTGGACAAACAGGGCAGAAAAACACAATAAAGCTTGGCTAATGGTCCCAACAGTGCAGAGCTAAGAACCGAACCTCTGTTACTTGAGCCAAGCTTAGACCCTAGGAAAGCACACTTTGAACTCCAAATCTCAAAAGATGAAATGATGAAATGTGTATAATTTGTTTCGATATCCTCTAGTAGCAGTCAGATACTAGATACAGCTGCAGAATCTGGCCATCAGCAGGTTATAGGCAGGAGCAAGTAAACCTCTCTATTTGCAAGTCAGTAATGGTCTAAGTAAGATTCACGTGGCTATTTTCCTTATGGTGAAGGCACAGGAGGGGGTTGTGCTGTGTCTCCACAACTGATTTCCTTTCCTATTTTATGGAATATGCTGGGGTTTTCAGCTCTCCAGTGGTACACAACATTCTCAGATACTTACTTCATCCCCCACACAGTAGCGCCCAGCAGTGTGCTGC
>JANHGN010026175.1:0-46468 GCA_024605025.1 Megaceryle maxima
CTTGTGTATTTTTCTGCGTTAAGAAAATATTTCGGCCATTTCAGAATGCAGCATAAAAACTAAGTTGGCAAAGAAATAAAAGATGATGGATGCAATCCTATTAAAAAAAAAAAACATGTCCAGAAAACATTAGCAGTTTACTAAAGAAATATCCGGTGACTCATTTCAACAGTTCAACAACAGGTATATTGCAAGATCTAAGTGACCTGAAATCTCCAAATAATGCTTTGAGCACCAGAGGTGCACCAGGACATCTGTCCTTTCCCATGAACATCAGCAGTCTCCCTGTGGCACCTCCTTATCTCATTCTTTTCCTTTTTTTTGTGCCAGGAGAAGAGTCTAAGATGTCTGTCTGAAAATGTGGCTGCAGGGCTTGTATCCTATTCACAGTATAAAGATATTTTGCAACTCCAGGGAGCATAATTTGGGGTTTTGTAATAAAGTTTTTGATAGGTAGAGACAATAAGTTAAAAATTCAAGAGATCTTTTAATTCCTTATGATTCAATAAAACTCAGTACGCTTTGTATTTTAAAAAGCCCAATCAGTAACACATTATAACTTTAACCAAATTTACAGAAACTTAATGCTGCAGTAAATTGCAGTTGGATTGAATAGTCCTTTGGAGCTATAAAAATATCTGAGCTGAAGATAAAATATGTGACATATCAGATATGAAGATAACATCTAGTGGCTGATAGATACTTAATAATGTGCATAAATCCTTCCTTTTCTTTCGTCTTTCACCCAGAATGCTTTTGGCTTGGCAAGTGTTATTTTCCCTCACTTTGGAATTGCTGGGCTTTTTTTGATGGATCACACTTCTGCAAGCTCTGAGCTGGTGATGTATTTTATTAAGAAGCCATACCCAAACTATACAAGAGACGGGGGTCCTTTTGGAAATCTTAATAAATAGCATTTAGTCAGCTGAGCAATAATGTACTTTCTAAGAAAAGTGAAGCTTTTAAAAGGAAGTGGCAGACCTAGCTGTTTCCTAATTGTTAAAAACACTTAAACTGAAAGCAGTTTAAAACCATAATGATGCTTCTGTAGAGGAACCTTTCATGTCCTTGCATTATTTACAGTGCTGCTCTGCTGTGCCTGTTTTTCTATCTGGTTTTCATACATATGAAAAAAAAAAAAAAAAACCAAAGAAAAACATTGTGATTTGCATCTACTTTTGTTTGAATAAAAGATTATTTTTTTGTCACAGTGGTGTAAAGGGCCGTACCTACTGGAGGTCAAATTACCAAACCTGGCAAAAGAGCCAGAGATGTAGTATGTCTATGAGGAACCACACGAACTGCTAAAAAGCAAGATGGAAAGAATTGCATTCAACTTTGAGGAAGACACACAGGTTGCAGAAGGGAGAAATTTGGGAGAGCACTGGCAAATCTGTCTGCACCTAGTGAGATACATCCTTGCAGTGCTTTCATGAGCTGGTCTTTAGATTATCCCAGGTCTTTCTGAAACCAGCCTTTTCTCATCTTTTTTTGAACATTATGTTTTCTAGTATTTGGTATGTGTAATAAGGTTGAAGGTGTCAGTTTAGCAAATAAAGACTAGAAAGGGAAAGCAAAGTATCAATATCTAGAAAGTCTATACATCCAGCAAAACTACCTGGAAAAAAGAGTTGTCTTGGCAAAATTGGTTTTGTGTACATAATACTAAGAACAGAGCCTGAGTGCAGAGAAGACCACAGGAAAAGAAAGTTAATTAAAAAGCCTTACTTAATTTTATTCTCTAGTAGTAGAAAGTTGGAGCAGATGACAAGCTGGTCAATCTGCAGTATTTCTGCTGTTTGAAGTACATGTGGCATCAATTTTTAATGGGATAGCATGTACATTTGGGGAGAGAGAAGAATGGAGGTTGTTTTTTCTTTTCTGATGATTCACGAAGCAGAAGAGAGATGGATGGTGGGATAATCTGTGGAATATGTAAATATGTATCCTAGAAAAAACTGAGATTCAATCCTAGAGAAGTGCATGGAAAAAGCAAGGCAGCTGAACTCTTTAGGGAAAGGATAAAATGATGCCAGCCACTAGTGTGGAAAAAGCTTCCAGGCTGCAATTAAAGGAGCTCAAAGAGACTAACAAAGACAGAAACAAGTAGCATCTAATCCACCGTGCATATTTTTAGACAGTGGCATGCAAAGTATAAAGTAAAATTCCTCATTGCAGGTTGGAGAGAGGGAGAACAACACCAAGTGTATTCTAGGCTGCCAGAAATCCCTGTAGGGCAGCACCAGTTGTATGCAGGGTCTGAGGAACCCAGCTCTGGGCAGGCTGTGCTCTGGCCATAGCATTGCTGCTCCGGGGGCCTGCCTCGCTGTGTTCCTGGGACCTTCTGGCTCAGCTCAGCTGCTGTGGTTGCACAGGTGGTTAAGCAAACGGGGATCATTTTGACAGAATGGGGTTAGCAGTGAGTTTCTCTGCAGCTTTGAAAAAAATTGGCAGGAGGGTACAAATCTGGGACAGTGATCTGGGACGCTGACAGTAGTGATGTGGAGCACAAGGGCACGCATCTACGAACGGGCACCCAGAGGACATGTGAATAGTTGAATTAGGCCTCATGCAACTTCATAACGAGGAAGAAACTTCTTTTTCTGTCTGAAGTAACAGAGTAGAGGACAGAAATTACCAGTTTCCAAGGACTGATATGCCTGATGCTACTCAAACCACCAACTATCTTCAGGGCAGGGGGGTTCACTCTTTTAAACCAGAAGTGAGTATACTGGCTTGCAGAGTTAGCTGGTTCCAAGGACACCTGGTATCACTCATGAGCCTCTTCAGTACAGACAACTGCAGACATAAACTTGATTTCGTGGAAGTTTGGGTACGATTTGAAGCATTAACTGGAAGGGCGTCTAAGGAAAAGCATGAGTTGGTGCTTCCAAACTGAAGGTGAAAATTCAGGTGTCATACTGGCCATTGAACTCTCATTGAGTATTACATATATTACAACCTGAGAAACTATAAGCTGTTAAAGAAATGTCTTCTCCAAAATACATGGATTGTTGACAACGTTCCATGGTGTGACGCAATTCCATCTTCTCACCTCCATGTCTAAGGTGGGTATCAAGTCTCAAAGCCATAAGAAATTGCTGATGAGTGTGTCCAGACCCATGCAGATCATTTGAAGCTTAAGAACTGCAATATGAGATGTTCCTTCTGACAAACTACAAGTCGGGGCTGGTACACTGAAGGGAACATGCCCTTGCAAGTGCAGCACAGGTAGCTTCGTGGAAAAGTGCTTGGATGTGCACCTTATGTGTAGGTCATGCGATGGGTAGTTACAGCACTTGGGGACTGAATTGCTACCTTAGAACACAGAGTCCTTTTTGATAACTGTGTGTTTCTTCTCTTTTGATCTGTGTGCAATTCCTGAAAAAATACCTTAATACTTTTTTTTTTTTTAATTGTTATTTTTTTCCCCCAGGAAAGAACAGAGATTAGCACTGAGATGGTTTGAAGTGAAAGACCATTCTTATATAGCACCACAGTGGCAGAATTTATTAAATTCTTATCTTGGTATTTGATTGATAACTTCTCTGCCCAGACCTTATTCCAAAGTCCCAGGATATTCTTATGGGCCAAAGACAAGTACATTGGACAGTAGGTGCTGGATTTCTGGAAGGTGCAGGTTTCCTTTGAAAACACTCCATTGATGTCGTAATGGTTTTTTTTTAAAGCAAGTAAATACAGTGGTGACCTTGTCTGTCAAGTAATTACATTGGTTAGGAAAACCTTTAATAGCACGTTCCATACCCCTATCTGTTCAGCAAACCTACACTTCAGTACTAGCATCTCCCCTGATCAAGAAGGGGGAAGAAGAGGGGTATTTATACAGCCTAGTCAGCCCAGGGGAAAGCAGGGACAGCCCAAGGCAAAGCAAGCAAAAGTGGCATTTTCTGATCTTCGAGAAGCAATTAGGAGGCAGGCTGAACTAAACAGATCTGCAAGGGGATGGAGAGAGAAATCTCCAGAGGATATCATCAGCAAAATAGTGCTTGCTATGAGAGTAAGAGAACATAACTGCTCTTTGCATTCTAGTCCACATCAAGCAGACTGTTTCTGGTCTAAAAATAATCTCTGTGGTGACCTCTCTGAGAATAATTTTGTATCACACTTTCCTGACTTTAATTCTGTCTTTTGATTTCCTATAGAGATCTGAAGTCTGACAGATTAGACCTGTTTCTGGGAGTATTGGTGGCAGTCCTGTCTTGGCATGGAAGGGCCCTGTATCTGGAATCTGCTTTTCTTGGCAAGCTCTGGGTGGTGGCAACCTTCAGGGTGTGACAGGAGACCTATTTATTTATTTTGGTTCATATGATTACTGTAGGGGTTTTTCTGTGTGTGTGTTCAACTTCAGATGCCAATACTTCTCTCCCACCCACGGGCTCAGTGATAGCTACGCCCTGTAAGACACACACTGCAAAAATTTTCATGGCTGTTTTATTAACAGACAGCTGGTTTAACAGGGCTAAACCCTATAAATACAGTAATACAATCTAAATTAATAAAGTCATTTGTTGAAGCAGTTGACTTTTATGAGGTGTGTTACTTTTTACCAGTAAAAGTGAGTGAGAAGCTCTTGGAGCAGACAGCCCAATGGTTTGTCTTACCCAGGTCTTTCTCCATCCTTTTTTTTTTTTTTTTTTTTTTAATTTTTCTTTCCATCTAGGGGTAGGACCATCCAAGATCACTCAAAGAAGACTATAAATTGGTGAAAAATATGGTAACAGTCATCTACTTACCTGCAGTGGTGGAAGTCCTAATGTAGATTGGCCAGAGTGGTCAATAGTAAAAAACCAAACCCAAACCTTTTACTTTCCCGTGAGCAGATGGATTGCTATACAAGCATGAAATTACAAAGGTTTCTCACTTCTTCTCTACCACCCAGGGCCTTTTAACCAAAGTAATCTTTTGCTTCAGCCCAGGAATATGATTGTGCCTTCAGCCCACATTCTTGTCCCACAGATGAGACATGTCCACTAAAATACCTGATAGAACAATGTGCTGGAGGCCATGGAGTCACACCAGAGGTCTGTCTAGCCAAGTACCTCTGACAGTGGCCAAAGGGGGATACCTAGTATAAGAAGAGGGCAAGCAGTTTTCACAGTTTCCTCATCTAGTCTGCAACCATTTGCAAATCAGGGACTCCCAGAGCCAGAAGGAAATTCCTCATAGTTAATAAGCATAGGTGGATCTCCCTTCTGTGAATGTGCCTCTCCTTAAGCCCTCAATAAATGTGTTGAATCCACAGTGTCTGGCTGTGAGGACTTGTGTGTGAAGAGGCAATACACTTAATTTTGTTTTTAAACCTGCATCCTGATGTTATCATTTGATATTCCCTAGTTCTTTTGCTGGGAGAGACAAAAACAAATTAGTCTCTCTCAGTGCCACTCAGGAGAGACCTCACAGAAAGAAAAATAAATGTTCTGTCAAATCTTAAGTATTCCCTTCTTCAGATCAAATAATCTTTCTCTTGCCACCTCTCTTTTATCAAAAGAAGTGTTTGTCACTGAAAAAAATCCCTCTTCCAGGTAGGTAGTCACAAGAGATTAGCAGGATGCCTTCCACCACCTTTGTTCTGGCAAAGCCTAAAGAAGATAAGGCTAAGGCTGGTATCACCCACCTACTTTTTTTCAGAGCCAGCTCTTCCTAGGCAGAGCCACAAACCAGCAAACACTGCCAAAGCCACTGCAACTTGGAGATCTTGTTAGGAAACATGCCAGGACCAGCGCTGCCTCCTAGCTGTAGGTGGATATTGGCAAGAAGTTCAATGCAGAGTAACCAGAAGGGATGCTGGAAATATGCATCTCCTTCTTGCACTCTCACAGCAAAGTAGTCACCATTTATGCTTCCTTGAAGAAACTAAGACTAATGCTTACATTGGTGCCTGGGCAACGAAAGCACCCATCTCCTGAAACCAAGAACCATGGTAACTTCACAGATTTCCTTCACTGGTTTCCAGGAGCTCCTCAGGAGTGTATATTTTATCATAGATTAGCTGGGGCAGCTTTGGATCCTTCTTTCATAAGGGATTGGTGCTCCAGTGTGCCAGGCATGATCAAGGTATGGTCCCTTTCCTGGAGTGCTCGCAGTGCCTGCTCAAGCAGCAGCTGTCTCAGATTTGAGCAGTGTTTGGCAGTAGTGCGTATCTATTTTTATGCCAGAGGTAGAAAAATTAGTGCTCCTCCTAATGCATGAGGACTTGCATCCACTGACTTTTGGAAATAGCTTGGACCACAGATTACTGTTTTTGTTCTCTGTGATTAAAAATAGGTTGATCCTGAGAAATTATGGGATTTGACTACTGCAAGCAAGTTTCAGGGATATTAACTGGGCACTGATTAGCCTGTCTCTGTACTTGAGGAACAAAGAGTACAAGATATGAGTGGAGCAACTGTATTTAGAAACCCGTTTCCAGGGAAACATTAATTTCTCTGGAAGACAAGCCTGAGACATGAGATTGTATGTGACTCTTGGGACAAGTGTAAGTTTCAAGACTTTTTTTTTCCTCCCTACTTTTTATAGTGAGTACATTCTGCCCCAGTTTTATCCATTTCAGACCTGTATGGTAAAATCTATTTTAACTGTGTAGTCCAGTATCTCAGTGGATTGCATTAAGAAGAGGCCCCACACAAGCTGCAGTCTAAAGATCCGTTGTTTGCCTAGCAACTGAAATCAAATCAGTGCCTCCCAAGCACATCCTTACACACCATGCAAAGTGTGACTTCAAGGACAAGGTGTAAGATATAACTTGACTTCTTGTGTGACATCAGACAAGTCAATTAACTTGAACTTGCTTGTAAAATCAATATAGTAATAATTTCTTAGCTTTGCCCCCAAAATTGCAAGAATCCATTTACTAAGCTTCTAGAAATCCAGAGAAAAAGAGACATTTTATATGGGCTGAAAGTTTTTCCTTTGACTATCTCTTCCTCCTGACACCAGGCAAGAGTTTTATCTCTTAACCCCCTGGCAGCTTCCCTTCCAGGCAAGTTTTTTTAGAAGACTGTTGGCTTTTGCTTAGTGAGAAAAGTTTATGTTCTTTATACTGAAGAGGTTTCTGTTGAAATTGAAAATACTGTGAACTTGTATAAATATTTGTTGACATTATTTTGTAAACTGCAATTTCATTACTCGGATATTCCAAAGTTTTTTCTTGCCTGTATGTTTGTGGAAAAAAATATGTCCTTTGCAATTTAATTGTATCTCTGTACTAGATTATTTATTTATTTATTTTTAATGGAGAAAGTGGTCTGGATGTAAGTGGAAGGAATTCTATAATTAAGCTGTGAAATCCTATGTTCAGTGGACACGGAAGTAAATCAATCCAGTTATTTTTCTAACAGAGACATATGAGCTAATACTGGCATTTGTAAAAGTCAGCATTTTTCTCTGTTTTCATCTTTCTTGCCAAGGTAGGAGGGGGAAGATAAAGTTTGTCTTGGGAGTTTGAAAGGCCTATGGTCCTTGCTTCTCATCTGGTAATGTCAGGAGTCTTTGATTGCTCACGTGTGAGGTTTAATGTGTACATCCATAAAACAGCCGTAAAATTAAACCTTCTCAGAGTTAAAAGAACAGAGTAACTATTATTTATGTTGTAACAAAAGGGATTATGGATTAAATCTGTTTGTTTTAGAAGACAAATAAAAGCTAAATCCTAATGCCTATCTTTGGCTGTGGGTACCGTCAGGGAAGAGTTTCTGTGGGACACTGTTGTGCTGAGAGCGCTGCAGTGTGTGAGATCAGTGGGGCGTGAAGGCTCTACAGACCTTAGTAGAGGTGTGCAGCGTGTTGTGGTGTCATAGCATCAAATCCTGATGAAATTATGTGCTTAGGGATTTCTGACAAGCTTTTCCTACTTAATTGCCACCCACATGTTTCATCTGGCATAGAATTCTAAGTAATTATATTGCTGTCTTTGGTCCATACTTGCTTTCTTTGCTTTTATCACCTGCTGATCTCCAGCAAAGCAGGAGAAGCCCTTTTCTGCCAACCTGACTCCACTCAGATAGTTCTCACTTACTCTGCACACGCCACAGAATGTGAAAGTGAAGAGTGTGCATGTTATTGGTATTGCTATTGCTGACCATTTGAAAAACAAACCAAGTGAAATAACTGGTCTGGCGGCCAGATGCAGCTGCAGTCAATAGTGTGAGCTGACTGGCAGTAAAGCAACATGGAGTGAAGTTATTTTTCAATCAAGTTAGGCTTTACCTTACTAAGCCCCTGAAACTGCAAGGCTGTTTTCAGTGAACTCGTCACTTTATTAAATGGGAGCCAAAGCCAAAGGAAATCCACTTAAGAAAGAAAAGTTAAACAATGTAATTCTGCAGCTGTAGAAATAAATTGAAATAGAGAAGGTATATTTTGAAAGCCATTCCTACAGCTGGATTGCAGTCATAATTATTAATGGAGAAATAAACTAAAAGATAATAATGAAAAGTTTCACTGTTTTCTTCCAAGTGAAGTTAGACCAAACGAAATGCTCATTCTGACTTGGTTACGAATGTAACGTTGGTGAATAAGGGAAGAATGGTCCGCAGATAAAGTTTGGTTTTAACTTTTTCTCCTTGGTTAATTCCAGGTACACAGGGTTTGCAGATAAAAGGTGTTGCTGTCATTACAACTTTACTCCGCAGGGGCTGAACTTTATATGGGTACAAACAAAACTAGCACAAGAGTGGCACATTGTTGTATCCTACAAGTCCTGTTGGCATTCTTTTCTTTCTGTGTAAATAATGTTATTGATCAGAAGTTGTGATATTGTTAGATAGATGCATCATAAAAATAATTTTGTGCATTGATAATATTCTAAACATTAAGGCTGGATTGTAATTTTCACCAGAGATATCTGACTGCCTTTGCACTCAGTGTTTGTGGCTTTAATTTCAAGATCCTTTCAAATCATGCATGATTCCACTGTTAAAGATGAGAAGCACAGAGATCATGGAAATTTGCCTAAGGTCTGAAAGAGATTCCTTCAGACTTTTAAGACTTTGAGCCTCCTCTTCACCTCTACACAGTACTTTTTAATAGGTGTGATACTCTGGTATCCGTGACCTTCCTAGCAATATGTTGTAGCAGAGTCTAAATGCTGTTTGGCATTGCAAGTCCTTTCATTCTTTTTAATGATACCTCAGTTTCAAAGTAGCATCTTTTGCTTAAAGAGTTACTGTTTCCCTGTTACCAAGCAAGAGGCTGCAATCAGGCAGTTGCATTCCTGACTTTTTTTTTCTATGAAGGTTTCACTGCGTTCCTAATCCTCAGGGGAACTGACTGTATGATCATGTTTTAGTCGTGGTTACTCAATTCTCTGGTGTGACTTTGCTTGTAGCCTCTGTGCTGTGAATGCAATGAGTGATGAAGCTCATTGCCATGCACACTTCAAGCCTCCCAGAGTCTTTGGAGCACTTGATAATGTGTTTTCATGACCCCAGAATGAAAGACATTGGGGATACATGGACTCAGGCTCTCAAAATCCATGAGTCAGGTCTTGTATTCCTGAGATGTTTGGTTTGCCTTAGGTCATTTCATACAACTGCAAAAAGTAGAAACTTTTCACAAGAGTTAAAGCTTCTCAATTTAAAACCAGGCTCTCAAAAGTAAGCAGTTGCTGAATGGTGTTGCTGTGAGCATGGAAAGGCACCGATTGCTGCACAGGACCTTCACCATCTGCAAAAGAGTCTCAGCTTAAAGCACCATGCAAGGACAGAATGGCTGTGATGTGGCTCTAATACAGCTCTGTGTGGTACTTTTTTTTTTTGTAAGTGTTACACAAATAATGCTAAAACAAGCTTTGAGGTCTCTAGGCCTTAAGCATAGATGTGGCCTTACTGAAGAATATCTCGTAATCCTCTGTCACCCAGAATTGAGTATCCATGCTTGTTCTACCTCAGCTGATCTCAGTGTTGTTAAGGTGTTGCTGACATCAGAGGCTGCACTCAGCACAGCCTTCTTGGTGCTTTCAGTGTCTTTTCCTATTTTACTACTGAATTGTCCAGCTGGGTTGCTGTAAGGAACTGGAGTGTGCAGTCTCAGAAGCAGCAGTGTCCTCACTGTCCTGTTCTGTTGCCCATCCATCTCACATCCTACAGATGAAGAAAAATGGAGGCCAAATAGTGATTTTTCTTTTGGAAAACATACATGTTCCAACTCTGTAAGTACCTGCAGGCCTAAAGAAGGTGAATGTATCACCTGTTGACCATATCCAGCACATACCAGTGGTCCTCTGTGCTGAAATTGGCAGGTGTGCCTCACAGAGTAAGAAAAAGAGGCAGAGCAGGAGCTGACTGATTAGACCACTTCTGACTCCTATAGCAGTAGGAACGCTGTCAGTCCTCATGCTCTGCATTATTCCCATTGCACAGTATTCATGATTTGATATAGTAAATGGATAAAACAATGCAAGGAACACACATTAAACAGAATCTTCTTGTTGGGGCTTGGGGTGAGAGATGCAAGGCAGTGCAAGAGCAGAGGGGAGAATGAGCTAATGTGATACTGTTTAGTCATATAAGTACACTCAGGCCAAGGGTTGATGTACACAGTGGGCCAGCTCTGCTGCCAAAACGCTGTTTGACAGCTTCCCTTGTGCTGGCCAGAGTGTTTGCTAAGCCTTTTAGTGGCAGTGTGGATGTGCACTGGGTTAGAGGGTATGTGAAAATTCACTTCTGAATGGTGCAACTCTGAAGTCCCACCAAGCAGTGACTGAACAGTTCCCTTTCCCTCTCTATAATAGTCTTGGTGAGTGGCCAAGAGCACCAGGAATCTTGGAAAAAAAATTATTTTTATTGGCATTAAAAGAAAAAAAAAACTAGAGAACTGATTCAAAGGGCTGTAGAAACAAGACCCTCTAACAGAAGCTCCCTCTTTTTCCAAAGTGGCTTTATTCCTCTTGTGCTATGGACTATGACATCTACTTGAAGGTCTGCCTTTCTCCAGAAGGTCTGATTATCGTTCTTCTGAGTACAAGATAACATAACAAATAAAAATGGCTTATGTCTTGTTTTGAAGTATATCTCTTAAATCTATCTCAGGAGGGAGGGATCATTATGTGTGTTGAGCACAACTCAAAGCAACAAAATCCATGTTATTTCCATGAGTTTTTTTAAACTTGCCTTTTGGAAAGATGTGATGCCATATGAGTACCACTGAGTGTATTAAAGGAAGGGCTTGTTGTTTGCTTGTTAATTGGTCCCTGAAGTTCTTGGTGCTCCTGTTTTCTTCTTTGTAATGGGAGACAATGCTGTCTTGTCCCCAAGGATGTGAAAATCTGATAAGGACGATCACAGAGCTCATTGAGTTGAAGGTTCTGTGCAAACACAGAGCTGTGTAGTAATGGGGTTTTGCTTGAAAGCAGATTGTCTTGCTACGAGTAATACTGTACACAAGGAATGCATCTCTGCTAAGTTTTATTTCTGGAAGTGTCCATAAGCAACACAAATATATGCTTTGCACTTAAGTCCAAATTCTTTTAATTTTGCTTTTTTTTCCTGGTGGATGTTCTGTGTGAGCCATGAAGGAGAAAGGGTGAGTTGTTATGGTTCCTACCATGTTCTCATTTGAATTTTGAAAAAGAATTCCAAAAAAATAGATAAGTACAAAAGTGGTGGTTGTCCTGGAGGTTACAGGTGAACTATTTCATGACAGAGTCAGGAGGCATGACAGTGTTAGTGTGGGAGACGCATGCAGCACCTAAAGCCCATTGTGCTCTGGTCTTTTGATGGCATTGGTTTAATGCCATAAAATAGCACTATTTTAGTGTTGGATACTCAGAACAAAGAACCTGTATACACGTTCCTTTTCCTCGGATTTACATCCCATCAGATTTGCTGAAATCTGCCTTCAGGCATACAGCTAAAAATGTGGAGCTCCATCGAGAGATTCTTTCAGTCACTTGAGGGCTGCATTGCCACATTCTGGTAGACTCTTAAGAAGAACTGGGATCCTGGGTGTTACAGCAGGCCTCAATCCAAGCCCAGCCCAAGATTTTGTTTGACACCTTCTAGTTTTGATTAATTGGTAAGCTCTGCCAATGCTATTTCCAAACAGTCTTCGCACATTATAGCCTGGTTTCAAAGCCTGCTGGAGCAAAAGAAAGACTGCTACTGGTTTCACAAAAATAATTTCTCTGCTAACTTTAGGCAGCTGGATAGCATCACCCAGAATAATGCTGAGGATTTCCAACTCTTGGTTTCCTGTGCAAAGCAATGCTTACCAGGGTGCAGAGGGGATCAGGCTTTCTGCTGTGCTGCCCACAAAGTCTGGGCTGGTGTCAGAGTCTCTTGAGGTAGGCTCTGTGATTGACCTAGCTGAACACCCAGAAGTCCTTAACACCTCCTGTGGCAGCTACCCTTTTCTTACAAAAGCAGGTGTAACTCTGTTGAAACATACCTCCTAAAAAATAATTTAAGACAAATGACAGCTCCTCATTGGTATCTACTGGTAAGTGCTAGGCTCTTGCATTTTATAATGCATCTTAAAAAGGATCTCTACTTTAGTTCAACTTTTCAGCCATTTTAATCTAACTTGGGCAGCTTACACTCTTCCTTCATCCATTTTTTAAATGGCAGTTCCCTTGCTCTGCAACACACCACCTTACAGTGTAGCTCCCATCTCTTACATTGTGTTTTTCTCTCCATCCCTCCAAGAATGGCCTCATACCCTCTACTTCAGATCACGTGTCAGACCCACAATGGACAAAGCATCTGCTTATTCCTCCAAAGCCACAGGATTTTGTGCTAGTTAATATTAATCTCTGTAAATCTCTTCAATCTTTTTCTCTTAGAGTTGCATGTATTTCTAGATGTTTCTAGTATTCATCTGACTACCATGCTTCTTCTCACTCTGTTTCTTCTGTGCTGCTTAATAGCTTTGGTAAGAGACATGGAAGGGATGGTTAAATGGCAGAGAGGCAGAATTCAGTGTGATTCCCTGTATTTTTCACTAGGGAGACCCATCTGAGGCTGCTCCCTTTCTTGAGCATACCAGTAGGTTTTGGTGGTGCATGCAGTAGGTTACTCTTTCTGGCTTTTAATGCTGTTTTTGCAGTACTGCACATGTATAATTAAGTTTTACTTGTGAATCTCTTCTAGTGCTGCAGTGCCCTGTTGAGAAGGGTTTATGAACGTTTCTTGATTTGGATAATGCACTGGCTGGGTAATGTCCCCAGGTTGTTTGGGGACAATGAGGGAGGCAGAAAAGAGAAATCCAGAAGCCACAGGCACCCCAACAGGCACCCGTTTGTGATTTTGTGGCTTCTGCAAGGTAGTTCTCTGTCACACCATGTTTGTGGTTGCCTTTCTTTACCTGATTTTAGAAAAATTAAACTACTGTCTTCCAAGTACAAGTTTCCCACCAGTAAAGGCAAATTCCAAAGATGATTATACATCTCTAGCAGTTGTCTCCTCAGCCCTTCTGTACCATCCTGTAGTTCTTTGAAGGTCTGAGTTACTAATTGTGAGAGTTCAAATTTTACTTTAAAGCCTCACTTCTATAAAGGAGCTCAGGAAGCTACCCAGGACTTCTGTTGAAAGTGGATGTGTGGCTGGTCCTGAGCCTGCATTTTCTTCCCTCCACTCACAAATTCAGTCACAGTGGTTTCAAATGCATAAAACTACAGTTAAGCACTGACCTATTAACAGTAATGGACAAGTACAGGAAACAGTGGGACTCAGGGCACGTGCCAGTTCTCACCTGACTCTGAATATCAAGAAATAACCCTGACATATAGTATAGATTTTGTTGGGCTTCTTTACTCATCTCAGATTATTCAGACTTTTAGCAATGTTGTCAGAACTGATGTAAAGTACAGTATCTTACTGCATTTCAGCTTTTGATGTCTCAACTAAAATCACCATCTAAAATGATTTCCGCTCTCTGAAAGAAAAAAAAAAAAAAAAGAAAAAAGAAACACTAAGAAATGTTTCACAGTTTCATCTTTCTAGGTTTGCCACAACAAATAAGGGTAAATGCAGAGAAGTGGAGATGAAATGGACTGGACTTTATGACTACCCATACTGGGTTGAGGTAGGATGGCTTCTGGAAGGTGTTCTTTTCTTCTTGGATGCTAAACAACAAGCACTGAGATACTCAATTAGGAGTGATATACAGATACGGGTGCAGATATTGGTGTAGGTCCAGGGCATTGTTTGCCATGTGGGACAGAAAGGGCTTTGCTAGCGACAAGTAAAACCATGTTGATGGGAACATGATTCAAGAACCATTCCTCTAACTAACAAGAAGATAGGACTAACTGGTACCTGGCTGAATGCAGTGACTATAATTTTGTTAGTTTCAGAAGGACACTCCTGATTTTAGTTTTGTACAGGTGAAGAGAATCAGACCTGGTAAGTAGGTAGAAAAGGTACAAGAAGAAGTTGAAATTGAAGGTAAGCATTGCTCTTTGAAGCAGAGTTCAGCTCTTTGGCAATGACAAGGGTTGGACATTTTACAAACTGCAGAGCTGGGGACCTGAATACTCCCAAGAAACATCAGCAATCCCAGCAGGTGAACCATTTGTGGAAACCAGTACTAGTGCAACAAACAGCATTGGAACACAGTGAACTCTGGACTAGGAGCAACTCTTGAATGAAGACATAGAAATGTCCATTGCTGGTAATAGCAAATCCTGCTTATTTTCAATGTACAGAAGGAGGCATTATGCTCCTTGTACAGCATGTAATATACCACAAAAGATGGTGTGCACAGTCTGCAAATGCCTACTTCTTAGATCAATTACAAACCCTTTGAATTTAACCCAATTACTACTTTGTTGGGTCCAGTAACCTTACCAGTAAACACTGATGTTGTCTTATTCAAAGTGCTCAGAACAGAATTGCATTTCTGGTTTTTAAAATTGTCAAATTTTGCTTCATAAGAATATTCTTAGTATGTAAATGAGAAATTTTATTAATCTGTTCAATAACATCTTCCATGTGCATAAGAAGTCATGAGAACAAATATGTCTGCTTTGTGATTGAAGGGTACAGGGAGGGGAATCTTTACCATCTGCCACTACCAAATTAGTTTTCAAGGGGGAAAAATAAATCCCTCTCACTGGAAGCTATTTTGATCAGCTCTAATAATAATAGTTATGTAGGATTTCTCTTCCAGAGCCCAGTAGAATTTACAAGTAAATTCATCTTTCTAATGCTTGTTAACAGGAACATCTGTCTCAGACATTGTGAGGATTGAAGCACTGAGAGTTTTTTTCAAATTCTCCTATTTATCTTGCAGTATTTGTCTGGTAATCCTAACATACCAATTCCAGGAGAAAATATTTTGCTATAACCAGACATTGAACTCCAAAAGAAACCTGTTTAGCTGCAGCTAACGAAAATGTAATTCCTGTGATCCTGTGATGTTTGCATTCTGCAGCACCAACCTGAGTTTTAAAGAATTTTGAACCAGTAAGACTCAGACTGCAACTTTGATGGAATGAAAAAGCCTCAAGCTTTCAACACCTGCCATAGAAATTTAATAAGGACCCTAATAAATGGGTCAGTTTCAACAAACAATTAACTTAACAACTTCATCTGGAAGGCTTAGAGGACCTATTTCATAGGAGGTAACTTGAGAGCAGTCTCATGTTATATAGTGTAGTTAATGTTTCCTTTAGAAAATCAGAGTTTTTAAGATTTAATATTTCATGTGCTCCAAATTACATCAAATTGGCATATGGTACACAACAAAGCCTTCAACCCCTGTACAGATCAAAAAGAAAATTTATATTAATCTTGTGAGCTGTTTGGGGGTTTGTTAAGCACAAGGAAAACACACAATTCCCAGGAAAACAGAAGCTTATAAAATGAATTTTGTGGGCAATTTGGATAAAATGATTACTTATACTTCGATTATGCCATTAAAATTCATACACCTACAAATACAGAGATTTTCATGGAAGTACCAAGTACTCACTGAGCACTGTAGCTGGACTGCACCATATAGACTTGAGAGGAATGTTTTCCTACATGTTGTCTTACGCTGTGAGCTATTTTTTCAGTGTCTTGTGAAAATATAGATTAAGTCTCTGAGGGTTCATAGTTCCATGTGTTTAATGTAAGTCTATGTTGAAACAAAAGTAGAAAATTTAATTGCTCTTTCCCCTGCCCTACTTTACACATTGAATCTTAAGCTCTCCATTTATTTGTCAGTCTCCCTTTCTCACCTGCCTTTTTTTTAACGATTTTTTAAAATGTTGTTGTTGTTACAGTTTGCCTCTAATCACCTTTCCCATGTTGGTTGTGTTGCTTGCAGGTTCCCCGTCTTTTGTCTTTGCATCTGAACTTTGTCCCATGTGTTGTGTTTGAGCAGTAAAAAGTCTGCTGAATGAGGATCTGTGCTTCCTTACAGCGGTCAATATCCTGTACCCTACATCAACACCCTGTATCTAACACCTGACTACTTACTGTAACTAATGACGTGGCTTTTATTCGCCTGTATGGCATATGCAGTTATTTGCATCTATATGGGCAAATAAAAGGTGGAACAGTGTGCTAGGATTCATGTGTCTCAGCTGCACTGTATACAGAAAGTTACTGAGGTAGATCTTAGTCAGATGTCACCCTTCTTGCTGGTTTGACACCAAAATTAGGCCTGGCTACTCAGTGCCATTGGTCTGTGTCTATGCAAAGATACAACCACCCCTATTGCCTCTGAAGCCAAGGGCAGTCAAAGCATCCTCTTTCACAGTTATGTGACCAACGCCACCATTTCTTTCTTGAACATTTGCTTAATGTTACTAACAGGTATAGCTTGTATCTATAGAGGTTGTAACTTGCAGCAGAAACAGGGAAGCTGGCTTTTCTGCATGTTGTAAAAGTTAGCAAGATGTCTTGAAGGTAAGTTGAAAGTGGATCTAAAATCTAGCTTGGCCTGTTGTGAAGGTTTTAATGTCATCTGATGATGATATCCTGGATGAAATGCTAATAGCTTTGGAAACAAATTTAAGTGACCTTCTCCTTTGCTTTGGGAGTAATATCCATGCATGCAAATCAAACAATTTTCTGAAGCTGTGTAATTACACACTGACAAGTGTTCCACTTAAATGAGCTTCCATGTTGCCTTCATGTGCCCAGCCCCATGGTGGTGTGCCTCAGAGGATTATTCATAACTGGTTCTACAACAACAGAATAAATAGTATTTAAAAGCAAATCAATATTTGCTATCTCCAATTTGCTGTTGAATGTAGAGGCTCTTAGGGGATTGGCTTATTGTAGGTATTGCAACAACAGTGACCTTTGAGGAGATCTGAAGGAGGAAGAAAGAGCATTAGTAGTAAATGCCTGGGGAATTTCTAAGCTGGTGGAGAAGGAAATAGTGCCACAAAGGAAATCAGCTGAACCTTCTTGTCCAGTAACAGCTTAACCTTGTATTTGCCCAAATGGTTTTTGAACTAGTTTAATTCTAATCTGACAAATTAGTTACTTTTGACATAAGATTTTACAAACCAGAAATCTATATTTATGATTATTTATCTGATTATTATATTTTTTATATTTGATTTTTATAATATATGTATTCTATTTATTTGATTATTTTTTCTTATTTATTTTTATTACCCAAACTAAATAGGGTGCAGATACTGTGGCTGAGCTAAATTCTGTTTTCCTCTAAGATGCAGTTGTGGGGCAAAGAACTGTGTGAGCTATACAATAGGCTCACCATCCTACCAGTACACTTCTTCCTTCTCTAGTCATTTCTTCCCCTCTCAGTTTCTGAAGTAAGGCAGTGCCTTACATGTGTACATTGATATAAACATGCCTCTGAGATGATGCCTCTGCATCATCTTATACCCTACTGTGAAAACACATTGCAGTTGAGGTTATTGGCAGAGTATGGAAGACTCAGCTTCTGTGCAGTGGTCAAAATTTCTCTTAATTATTCTCTTATGTCAAGGTCTGAGCTGAGTTGAACCAAAATGGCAATTCCTAACTTTTTACTACCTTCCAGCATTTCATCTTTGAATCCAGCCCTCACAGCAGGCATCCTTCTTTTCCAGCATAGGATTTGTGTACAGGCCAGCCATATGGTGTGTGTAATTATTTTATAATGGTGTTATTGCTCTCTAGATGCCCAGTAAACCCAGTGCAGTTTCAGTAAACTACATACATAAGCACAGGAACTTTAGACTTGAATTATTTTCTTCACTTCTGTACAATAATAGGTGCGAAGGAGAAAAAAGATTCCATTTAATTTATAGAAACTGTATAAAGTTTATAGAGTCTCTACAATCGTCTCAAATGAAAAGGTTGTGGAGGAGAGGGGCTGTACCAAAACTGGGAGGTCTACAAAGATGGAAAAGAATAACATTTAAAGGCACACATCAGTAAATACCTGTGCTGAACTTTTCCCATTAACTCTGCCATTGAGCATATGGACTGCATTAGGCATTTGTCTGCCCTAGAGATTTTAAAACCACATTTCCTTCCCTTTCCTTTTCCTTGTCCAGTTACCATTGCTTTCGACTGTAACAGAATCAAAGTGTCCATTCTGAGGTCATCATTCTTACAGGAAAGAGGCTGTTTGCTATAGAACTGTTCACTGGTTAGTGTCAGAAACCTGTGTAGATCTACACAAGTGCTTTCCCGAATGTGCCCTTTGTTGGTGTAAGCTTCCTGAAGCAGTAATAACCAGCTTGGCTCACCTGTCCTGGGAGGCATATGTGCAGTTCTAGTTTGCATCGATGGCAGAATTTCTGCAGCAAAATTAGGAGACAGTGTATGCTCAGTTTTATGGATGATCTGTAAATAAACATGGCTCTCTTTCACATCCTTCTTTACTCTGAAAATGAAGGTTGCCAAAGTGACTGGTGAAAAACAGAACCTAAAAACAAGAAAACCAAGGCTCTGATGAAATAATATGCTTCTGTGTACCCTTCTATATTCCCTCTTTGATTTTAGTGGCCATTGGAAGTCTGTAAATCCAGCCCATTTAATGAGGTCTGCCGTCCTTCCTGAAACCTGGCACTGCCCATCCGAGCATTGCTGAACATTTCAGACAGGCTTAAGGAAGGGGTGGCCATGTTCCCTGCCAATAGCTCTTGCACGCATTCTGACTTCCCCTTTGCACCAATACCTGTATTTGAACAAAAAGAATTATATCTGGGAACAGATCTGGCTTAACATTAATCTCCACCCACGATCAAAAGTTAATTTTAACAGATCGATTGTGGAAGTTACATCCGTGGTGACACACAGCACTTCTGCTGCTCAGCCATCAATGTGTGAGTGCATGGAAAGCCAGTTCTGGGGTCGAGGTGCTGAAGGAAGGCAAGCCCAAGAAAGATGTAACATGTCTCTTAGTTTATTGTACATTGAGATTTGTAGGTGGTAAATGCTGTGGGTTTTTTACAGATACTCTGGAATCTTAATATAATTTACAGTTTCATTTGTAGAGAGCTGTTCCAAATCTGTGCACATTCTTCTCTAGATATTTTAAAAGAAAAGCCAACAGCAGTAATTAGTTTGGCATTTTCCATGTTTCCTAAAGCACCTAAGGGATAATGACTTTTTTTAACCGATCCTACATAAAATGAGGTTTTATAGGAATAAGAGGACCTAAAAGGCCTGAATGGTCATCAGTGACAAATGTAATTCATGCTGAAAGCTCTATTCCAATGCATCAAAATAAGGAAAACAATTATACATATGATTAGAGGCTGCTGACCCTTCAGTTCCTATGATCAAAAAGAACAATATTAAAATTTGATTTACGGAAGCTACTACTTAGCCTATAATTAGTCTGACCGATAAAAACAAACCCAACTTTTACAGAGTGTGATTTCCCTGTAGATAGGTTAGTTATTTTTGTAGGGCTGAAGAAACACAAAATGGTTTTAAAATATATTTGATATTCTCTATGAGTATATTGAAATACAACATATAACTACTTTTAATGGATTTTGTTCATAAATTGCCAGATTTCCTTAATTCAAGTGAAATTTGAGAACCACTTGAGAATAATTGTCTCTAAAATGCAATATTACTTTGTCAGTCTATTCCATTTATATTAAATATATGGTTTACTTTTTTATATTAGAAGGTAAATGAAAGTTGGTAAGTAATGTGATTCCCCTAACACTTTTGCTGTAGTTCACCATGGAAATGGATTCAGGAAATGGCAGATGTGATTAAAAACTCTTCAGCTGGCCCAAGAGCTGTTTGTACAGCACCTAGCATACAGCACTTCTGGCAAGGAACAAGCACTCCTTGTCTTACTGCAGCAAAAATAAAATTATTCTTCAGTGTAGAGACTTGGAATTTTTATTTTAAATACGCTAGTTAGGAGGCTGAGAAGATGAGATTTGAGATTAGTTTTTCCATTTATAAGAATGAAGACAAAATTGTTGTGTTCATTAATGCCTTGTGTATGCAACTAAGTACATTGGAAGCCACACAAGCCCAATTTGCATGAGGGTGTCCTATAAATTGACAAAGAAGGGTCAGACTGCCTGCTCAGAGGCAGACAACATTGGAGAGCTGGACACAGCACATAATAAATGTTCACCTCTCAAAAGCTACACTGAAGACTGCAAAACTAAGAGAGATTTCTTCCTACATCCTTTAAAATGCATCTACAAGTGTGTAGCTCATGTCTGGGCAAAGAAATGGAATAAACCACCATAGCTCAACCTTCTATGTCCTGATTTGGAATCTATTTGTTTTATTCACAGGGCTCTCATGAATTCTGATTTTTTTTGTGCGTCAGTTTTTGAAATTTCCAATCAGATTCCCCTCTTCTGGAAACTTAACTGCTGACTTCTGTTTTTGATATTTCTAGTGGAACGGGAAAATGTACAGAAGAGGACCTTTACCAGATGGATAAACCTACATTTGGGAAAGGTAAGACTGAAAAACAGTTGTGATACTGAGATACAAGGGCACAACCATAGACACATTGAAGTTACTTCCTTTTAAAGTAAAAATTTGGGAAAAAAAGGTGACCTCTGTGCATATGAGGCCCTTTGGAGGAGAATGAGGGGGAGCTGAAAGCATGTTTCTGGGTAAATGAAATTTACTTCTGAGGTGCAACAAATGCTTGGCTGGCTTTAGTTCATCTCGGGTGCATTTAAGTCTTTAATGCTACTGACTGTTACAATGAGGCTAGAATTTCCCATAGAACATACCCACATAAAATCAAATGTGGTTTAGGTTGCTCTGAGGTGATGATGAGTGTGTTCTTCCCTGCACTGGAAGTTTGAACATCTGAGGTACCATGGCAAAAGAAGATTTCTTCAGAACCTGGTTTCCTCCCATATCTGCAGATAGAAAGCATTTAATTCCTTGTCAGTCATGTTTTGGGGAGGCTGTATGATGGGGTCTTTACATATCCACTTACATTAGAGAACTAATTTTTGGACTTCACTTAATATTTTTAAGACGTATTTGTTTCTTGAATCACAGCATAATATGGCTATTAAACTTAATTTACTATTCTTATTGATAGTGGATAAGTACTAACTCTTTGGAGTAGTCTGCCATCCAGAGAATGATTTTCCTGCTGTTGAGGATGAAAAAAAGAAAAAAAAAAAATCTTAATTTTACTGAGACAGCAGCAATGCTTAGTGCAGAATCAAGGAATGAGATCAGCTTCCTGCTATAGATGAAGTCCTAACTTGGACTGGAGTTTGAGCTTCACAGTGCTTTTGGTATCTGTGGCTAAATTTCATAAAGTACAAACTGGGACTAAGCTGACTCTCAGTTAAGCTCGTGTAGTTCTTGGGAAGTGATTTGATTTCAGACATAGTATAGTAAAGGGGTTTTAGAAGAAAAGTATCACATATATAGTTGCCTAAGCCCACAACTCTGCAGTGAGTGTTGCTGAAGGAATAAAGGGATCCTCTTAAATCTCACTGGAAAATCAGAATAGGGCTAGTTGGAAATGTTTTGACTAGCAATTGCTCCCAAAGGTCTCTCGAACGAAGACAGTGTTACATGATGCCTTTGTGAATCAGGCTCTAGGGCTTTAAACTAACTGCAGTTTTGGAGGTTGTCAAAAAGGTTTGTCAAATATATGACTGAGAAGGTCTTTGATTTACAGAAGGAATTAAATCATGAAAAGGGCTGTAGGGTGCTGTTAATTCTGCCATGCCAAGCAGATAAAGTCTTTCTTACAAACCTTGTGGGCAGGTGAATTGTTTTCTCTGGAGTTCATACAAATTTTCTTCCTCTCTGATTCAACAAAGAAAAATGCTTTCCAGAAGAAAGGGCAAAAGTCTGCTGCTATATTAATATTTTTCCTGGAAGTGGCATAATAAACATACCCATGTAAATAGAGCTTTGCTAAAGCTCTCTCTAATTACAGGTGATTCCCGAAAGACAGCCACTGAACTAGATGGCTTCTGCCTTTATCCTCAAAGAGGCACTTCTTGCAGAGTGGCTTCTTGCTTTTAAAGGCAGCAGTGAAGTCGTCTTCTTGTACTTCTTCAGGAATCTTACAGTGTGGTGTGTCCCCTTTTGGAGCAGACCATCCCATTTGGGTCATCTTTTGAGACAAGCTGGCTCTGCTGGTCATGGGATAATATGGAGTAGTCTGCATCTTCTGAGTTCTGACTGTTCTTGTCTTAAGTACTGAAAGAATAAAAAGTATTCAGGATTTCAGTAACATTTCAGATAGGTTCTTTAATTTTGAAATGAATGGTACTTTGCTTTCTTTCAGTATAGAGCACTGTTTTGTGCTCTTAGCAAGATTAAAGACTAGTAATGAAAATGTATAGTCCCTGTTTGTTAGAAGCAGAGCTTCATCGAACGGTAGTGCATTGCCCAACCACAGATAAAAAGATGGGGCTCTCTGGGGACACGAGTGACACCTGAACAACTGACACTGCCCCTAAGGACTGAGCTGACTTTACTCTGTGCCTCCCAGTACACACATCATCAGACACCTCAGTGAAGTGAGGAGATGGTTCCTTTTGGAGGAGTTGGCTGAGAAGAGAGAGACACAATACAAAAAATTGCTATATAAAGTCCTTAGAAAATACCAGAAAACAGAATGGCAGCACCAGAAACCTTACAGAGGAGACAGGACATTGTCACCAGCTGCATCATGGGTTTACTTCAGCATAAAGTGGGATTCGCTTCTGCTGGATTTGTCTTAGTCTGAGGGATCAGCACCCAGCCCTTGTGTGGTCACTTCCTAGGGAGAGTATGTAGGGTGAGATTCTGCTATGGGAAGTCTGGAATTAGTCATTGTTTGATCTCAATTACTTGAGTACTGTAGTGCAGTTTCAGCTCTGACATTCCTAGGATAGAATTTCCACTGATGTGAAGAATAGTCAGACCTTTCTTCCTACAGGCTAAGATTTACTTCTGCTCTTTCTATCTTGTAAAATTCTCATTCTTACTCTCTGAAATCATGGTGACTTACCAAACAGGATTGCTTTAAAAGCTACCTGTTTTCTTTTCTTTGCAGTGCAAGCCTCCTCTGAAAGTGAAAGACCTGTTTATTGATATACAAGATGGCAAAATCTTGATGGCACTACTGGAAGTGCTGTCAGGACAAAAGCTGGTATGTATACTAGAGGGAGAAACCTTCATAGGTATGGAGCTCTATATGTTACAAGCAATGATGTATGGACATCCAAGAAATGAGTGAATTTTGGTATAGCAATAAGAAATACAGCAACTTTGTTGTGATTTCCTTATGTTACAGGCTAGTGTCTGGAGTTACAGCTTAGATTGCAAAGAAATATATAACAATGAGGTGTAAATGGTGTGTGATCACTGTAAAAGTTCCTACCCCTCAGGTTTTTTAAGGCTTTAATAAATTAATGCTCACCTATTCCATTGGAGATCACCCAAGTCACATCTTTGCTGTTTTGGGGTTTTTTTTAATCCATAAGTTCCATTTCTATTTTGTAGAAGATCATTATGAAACCTAATAGGTCTGCTTATGCTTGGTGTAGTTGTTAGATTAGTTCTGCTACCCTCGCTCAGGTTTCATTGATTTCATTCAGGTTTCATTCAGTCTTATTGATATGGTCTGAATCAGAAGGGCAAAGCTTCACTTACCAGAATCTTTTCTCTCCTCCTTTCTTTTTAAGAGCTGTATAAAGTTCCACATACCAGAAGTGGAAACACACAATGCAAATATAAGTGGCCAATTACAGTTGACTTTAATGTTTTCTTTCTACATCAATCTTGTCAGTAAGTGCTCTCTTCTCTGTGGGTATCACACTTGGGTAAGAGGAGAGACCTATTCTACAGCTGTGTCACCACTGCAGATGCATTTACAATCACCTGGTGATGCTTCATAGTGACTGCACCACCTGCATACTGCAGCATGAATGGCCACTGTGGTCACACATTCAGAACCACCTATTTTGTAATAGTCTTGAAGTTTTGTGGAGATGTAACAGAAGCAGCAGTGTCTCTGTGTGCATTCACACAGACTGCATTGAGAACCATCCTGGAAAGGAACTGAAAGGGGAGACAAATCATGGTAAACCCTAGCCTATGCCTTGGGAAGTCAGGGAGGAGGGCAAGGAAGGAGGTATGGTCAGCTGGCCAAACTTCCTGCACTGGCAGTTAGGTGTTCCTAACACATCTGATAAAAACAGTGTGCCAAAGTGGAATTGCAGGGAAACAGGCATGCAACAAATCTGTTCCGCTTCTGCCAAAATGAAAGTTTCTGCTGCTCATTTGCCTGTGCCTGCTATGAAAACTGCTCATGCTTCCTAATTAGAATCATGTAATTCAAGACAAAAGATCTATTATTATGAATTTTCAGGTAAATTTGATCCTTTGACTGAATACGGTTGGGGAGTGATTACAGAAATAATGTGGCAGGTCCAATAGAGTGATAATAAGCTGGTTGCCTGTATGGAGGTGAAGCACTTTACTGATCAAAAAGATGGTAAAACTTTTACATAGGTAGATTTCCTTAGCTTTATTTTGCCTGTGTGTTTGTAAGCTTCATGTTATCTGGTAATTCCACCATTTTTAAAAACTGCCTGGCTCTTTTTTTTTTTTTTTTTAGATGCACGAATACAAATCTTCAACCCATCGCATTTTTCGTTTGAACAACATAGCCAAAGCACTTAAGTTCTTGGAAGACAGTAATGTGAGTATTTCCAAAGGCTGGTCTTAATATTTTCTCTTAATGTATGTTGCAAATTGTAACTGCTGTAATTGTAACTAGTCTGATGTGCTGCATGTACATAAGAGGAATGTACTGCTTAAAGGCACTGTGACTTACCTTAGCAGCAAGGCTGAGAAGCCAGAGAAAAATGCACAATGACAACACCTACAGAGTCTTATACAAGGATTATTTGTTCATTTTATAATGTAAAAGTTCAACAGGATTAAAGGATCAGGAACCCAATATTAAAAGAAAATAAAAAGAAATGCAAGTATTTTTTATGAACTAGACCTTAGTGGCATTACTTCAGTCACGCTGAAGGTAGATGACTTTCTTTCTTCAGAAATACTTTCAGTATTACAAATCATGTATTTATCTGGTAAACTGCTGCAGCAGCTGATCGTGAGTCAAAGGCAAGAGAAAATTAAATCTGGGAACATGACATAAATGCATAATTCCAGGAATCAAAACCTTATAAAGCTATAGCTTCCCTCATAGCCAGTGCAGCCCTACTGCAACATCACTTCCTAAAGTTGTAAGTGACCAAGCAAGATCAGACCCTGTAGCTTGAAATGATTAATTTCTTTTTTTATTTCTCCCATTAGGGCTTTATTCCAAAGCTCTATGGATGTGGCCTGTGTCTTGAAAACTGCTCTTGAAACATGTTGAGAAGTGATGGGGTCAAGAGAAGTCCCAGCCATGTAACAACTCAGAGATATACCTAGATCACGGTATACCTAGATTATCAGAAAGAGAAAATAAATATTGGACTCTGTCCTATAAAGGACCGCAGCAGGGTTTAAACTTTATGGGTGAGGAGGGATCCAGTGTGTGCAGAGGGGCAAAACCCTGCCTTTCATGGAATGTCACAGCAGCAGCTGATGTCACTTTGCTGCTTCCCTGCAGTGACCTTAGCTCCTGCTCCAGAGATCCTGCAGCAGTGCTTGTCATGCAGGAGAGTCACTGCAAACCTCAGTGCAGGAATGAGTGAGATGTTAGGTCTTAGTGGATCTCTTGCAACCTTATAGATGTGGGAGGTTTTTTGCCTTTTTCCCCAGGAGAGGATACGAAAGGTCAGGAAGTTGTCCAGTAACTTCAAGGTGTTCCAGTCTCATTTTAGAAACTCCACCAATATGGGCTGATCTGGCTCTAAATGTGTATGGCTACATGTCCTTTTCCACACAAATCCAGATAAGGCCCACTTGCAGATGAGATTTTCTCTCTATGTTGATATCAACACATTCAGAGCTGCATCTGAAGCATATCTTGTTGCCAGGACCTCACTACAAGACAACCTAGAAACTCAATGAGCAAGATCAGGCATGAGGAGCCTTCGACACAGGTGGCCTTTTAATTAGAGGTGCTAAAACACCTACGTTTCTATGGATTTCTTGTTTCCTTAATAGTAAGCAGCCAGTGTATTCTAGCTGGGTATCTCTACTGGGCTGGGCAACAAAAATAAGCAACAGTAAGAGGACAGAGCTGGCACTGAGAGCAGTGTAATGATAAATGCCACTTGCTTCAGGTTTTGTAGAAGATGCTATTCAAATGTACTAGGTCATAAATGTTTTCTCATGCCAAATACCTTAGTGCTAGCAAGAAATCTGAGCCTTGTAATACAACAGCTAGAGGTGTCTTCTTGATAAGATTGAAAAGTCTTGTGTGAACCATTAGATAAAAAGTTACTTTGCTTTCCTTTTTTCAGTTTAACCAAACCAGTTAGTGAAGGGTGGTGATGAAAGTGTTGGCAAAATGCTTTGGCTGCCAAGAGCTTCAGGGTTAGATATTAAACCACTGTGGGTGGAACTCGTCAGTGTATGCTTCTGTGGAACTGGGGAGGCAGGGTAAAGCACTGCTAAGTGATTCATCAAGTATAGGATTTCTAAGTGATAAATGGGCTGTATGCTGGGTTTTAACTCGGTCTGGGTGCCATGTGCAGTACTGACAGCTTCCTTGCTTCCTCCCTCCTCCATGACCTTTGCAAAGACCAAGTCTCTGTTATCTAAGAGAATAACATCCTGGTGTTATCAGGTGGAAAAAACCTCAGTGTGAGAGAGTCTAGAGTTTGCTTGGATTAGGCAACCCTGTCCTTTCCTAACTGATATAATCAGAACTCTGTGACAATCCGTGTAGGGTGAGATAAACAAGAAGAAAGGAGATGCACAGCAAAACAGAAGTAAGCAGATCTTACGAGGATTTTAATTTTTGTACGAGAAGTGTCTGTCTACTTTTTTAGAATAGGAACCACTGGATGGGGCACTGTCTTGCTCCATTTTTGAATGGAGGAAACACACTTGTCCTGAGGATGCAGAAATGGTTTCACTTCTGTTCTGCAGATTATACTGGGAGCTTGAGATAAGAGTTTCACGAGCAAGGTGGTTGTGACCAGGGCAAATTATCATTAACAAAAGATTTCAGTATTGCTTTTTGGCTGGCCAGTCAGTGACAGAAGTGTTCTGGACACTGTAGTGCAACATAGTTACAGTGCAATTTTTATGTTTGACATGCTTCTCTGAATTCAGCTCTGAATTTCTGATCTCTTCTTACAGGTAAAGCTTGTTAGCATCGATGCAGCAGAAATAGCAGATGGAAATTCATCTCTGGTACTTGGACTAATATGGAATATAATCTTGTTTTTTCAGGTAATAAAATTTGAATACTTTAATCATAAGTGAACAGTCTTCATGGTACCAATCAATTCCAGCCAAATACTGATTTTTAAATCCATTTTTAATCCTAAATAACATAATTAAGCATGTAAACCGTAGCTTTTCCCTCTTAGTATACACTAATTTTATACCTGCAGCTGCTTTCATTTTACTTCATTGGACTTATTTTGGTGTAAATAGGAGACAATCTAAGCCCTCGTTTGATTTGGACCAGAATTAGAGCTTCAGATTACTACTTTCCCTTCTCTCTTGTGCCTTCTCAGGGTTCTGTTCCAGATTCCCTGGATCTGAAGCAACATCTTGGGTTGGTTCCAGGTCACAGTTTATTTTCAATAACCTTTTCTGGATTTGGTCCAGTGTGGTGGGAAATTCCATGTAGAATCACTGATCTCCAGAGACTTACTCAACATGGCAAAAATTTTCAACTGATGTAGATGGCCAAATAGAAGATCTTGAAGGGCCTGGAACTGATAAAACTATTTTAAGCCTGAACATTGATTTAGCCTCAGGCTTAGATTAAAACTGCTGCCTAATCTACATATATTTTGAAAATGACCTTCTACATAATACCAAATTCTACTGATCAGGGAGAGATGGAAGGAGGGTTCTGCCAACTCTCCTAACACTGTGAGGCTCCTTCATTCTCTTGGGATTATTTTAAAAATGGCTATAGGTTTCAAAAATAATCTTGAAGTTGCACTGGTGTTTCTCTTCCTGTCTGAGCTCCACAAGCTGAACAGTGGTGCACCACTTTGGCCAGATGGACTTGCAGGCAGAGATGGCGTGACCAGAACCTGTTGCCCCAGCAGCAGAGGGCATGAGGGAGCTAAGAGCAGCAGAGGGGATAATTTGGTCTCAAATACCAATGCTGATCAAGGACAGGACTGCTGCTGCAGGTCACTTCTCTTGACTAAAACTATTTCACTCAAGCAAGTCCTGTGAAGAAAACAATTTCAGTTAAATGAACTTTTCTCTCAAAGACATGTTTCTTTGCTTTTGGTCTAATAGGAATTTGCTCAGTTCAGCCTGAACTGATACCTTGCCCTTTCTGTTTCCTGGGGTTGGCAGCTGAGCTGCTGCTGGCTGTTGTGCTTGTGCAATACAAGCCAAGAGTTATGATGGACAGGTCTATAGTAATTAAAATTCAGTTATTGCACTGTTATCATTAATGTTTGCATGGAAACAAGCACTGAATTCTCCATGTGGTCAGTGTTAAACCAGAGCACTGCATGTTTCACGTTTTATTACAGATTAAGGAGCTGACAGGCAACCTCAACAGGAACTCCTCCTCCTCCAGCCTGTCCTCCGGGCCCAGTGGTCCGGAGTCAGACACATCCCACCCCAGCACTCCCAGCGTGGAGAGAAACATGTCTGTTACAGTGAAGGATCAGCGGAAAGCCATCAGAGCCCTTTTAATCTGGGTTCAAAGGAAAACCAGAAAGTAAGTTAACAAATACTTGTAGAAAACTGTTTTGCCTCCTGCCCTTTTGAAGCTGAACCTCTTTTCTCTCTCCTGCCCTGTGTGTGCATTACCATGTGCTGTGACTTCTGCTTCTGAAGTCTGCATGTGCATGGTCTGCACAGGAGAGTATATCATCATGGCCATGTGTCTACAGTGGCCATCCAACCTTGAAGCTCTGTGTGCTGCAGGCTTCACGAGTTGAATGTTAAACGTTAACTTGCACTAATCTGCTTGGTACTGTTTAAAACAGGATCATTCCCTCCTCCCCCTACCCCCTGGCTTTAGTGCCATCTAGTTGATATCTTTTGCTAATTAAAGGGTAGGCATAAACAAGGGGCGAACTGAAAAAAATAAATATATTGGAAGACTTCAGCAACATCCTTTTAAATTAAGCAGCAGCCTTGAGAGAGCTGCTCTGTGTACTGCAGAGTGCCTTGAAGGACAGAGTCCCTCTTTCCTCAGAATTAAAGAGGTGAAGGGTGTGAATCTTAAGTCGTTTCTCATCAACGTGTAACATTTGGCTCCATTTCTGTTGGTCAACACATCTCTCTCCTCTTTAATAAAAAAGCAGTTCTTTCACCAAAGCTTGTTGTCTAGCATGTAGTGTAAGATGTCTAGTGCACATGTAAATTCTTGGAGTGTATTTTGCATATAATTATTACCTGAAGTGATGACTGCCAGAGAGTTTTTTAAAGAGTGCATGGGTCAAACTTAATTGTACAAGACAGATAGCTGAGTATTTGGCATATTGTCTGTTGATGGGTTTATCTGTCCAAATCTACCTGTGAACACAAATGTCATGTGTCCAGTGTTGAAGATAGAAATTTATATCTTAAATACTTGGTTGTGTGGGCCACATCATCCCTTGGTAATTTCCAGTGAAGCTAAGGGTGCTTGGGCGGATAAACTTGTCCCATTAAGATCTGTAGTTCACTGCTGCCAGTGCAGACCACGGAGGAAGCACAGTTTTAGTCCCAAAATAATGTCATTAACAGGGAAGTAGCACAAGGAAAGTGAGAACCAGAGAAGTAAAGGCCATAGACTTTTCAGTCCAGTCAATGAGTTCAAATTGAAAACAGGAGAAAATTTCACTTGCAACTGTACTACTAAAAGCATAATAGTGTCATTGTAATCTTGTTATTCAATGACCTGTGCAGAATCTTCTGTTCTGGGGCTGTATTTTATTGCAAGTTTGATGGTTGTTTTTTTTTTCCTCAAAACTTTGGGTGTCTAACACACTTGTGGTTTATGCATACACTGACACCATCTGCATTGGGCAAAGGGCAATTTTCTGCTGTAGAGGGCCAAGTACAGAGGAATGTGAATCATGTATGCTTATGTTTTTAAATATTTCAGTGTTGGCAGTCTCCCCAAGCTATGGCATTAAAATGCTGGAGAGCACCAGAAACAGGAATCACAAAGACATTTGGTTTTATGGATGTTAAATGTGATTGCTGAGTTCTTGAGGGTTTTGTTTATACTAACTCCTTCTTACAAGCAGGTTGATGTCAGCTGTTAGCCAAACCGATCCAGTTTGTGAGTCCTTAGTGTTTTATGGACATATTTAGTACATTTCAAAATCCAAAAAGGTGTCCAATGTGACTAGTGCAACTCAGCAACCTTACTTTTAACTTTCATGAGTCTTTGAAAATGATGATGCCTTTGCTTTGGATTTTGTAACACAACCACCCATGTAAACTGTATGTAATTCTGTTCAGGTACGGTGTTGCAGTTCAGGACTTTGCCAGCAGCTGGAGGAGTGGCCTTGCTTTCTTAGCTGTCATAAAAGCAATAGACTCTACTTTGGTAGACATGAAGCAAGCACTGGAGAAATCATCTCGAGAAAACCTGGAGGATGCTTTCAGCATAGCACAGAATAAGCTGGGTGTTCCTCGGCTCCTAGAACCAGAAGGTAAAATGCCCACATCAGCCTTGCTGGGTAACATTTAAACTATAAGGAATTCATGAATATTGCATTGTGATACCTACCAAAAACCTCCCAGTGGTTAGGTTATTGATGTGATCAGTGTGTTGGGCTGATTGGTAAGAAAAATAAAAATTAATTGGTCACTGGCTTGTAGTCATATGATTCCAGTCATATTTGTAAGCTCCTTGGAGTCAGAAATCTTACCATACTTTTAGCTATGTAAACTGGTCCTAAGTAACGTTTAGAAGCCATGTGACACTTGTGCTACTAGTGGGCATTGATCCACCACCCTGTTGTGCTGAGAGGTGTCTCAATGCATTAGTACCATTTTGTAATGCCTACAGTCTGCAGAGACTAAATGTCACTTCAGGATGAAGTGCACAAGTCTGCTATACCAGGAACATGGGTAAATACCTATTCAAATGTATCTGCATCTCACAGTTTTTCCTTTGCAATGCATCTATACACACACACATATATATTTATATATGTAAACACAAGCTTATATATGTGTATATAAATATATGTATATAAATGGAGCTTCTTATCATAGAATCACAGAATGTTTTGGGTTGGAAGAGACCTTTAAAGATCACCTAGTCCAGCCCTCCTGCAACTAGATCAGATTGCTCAGAGCACCATCCACCCTGCTTTTGAATGTTTCCAGGCATGGGGCATCTACCACCTCTCTGGGCAACCTGTGCCAGTGCTTCACCACCCTCATCGTAAAACTTTTCTTCCTTATATCTAGTCTAAATCTACCCTCTTTTAGTTTAAAACCATTACCCCTTGTCCTGTTGCAACAGGCCCTGTTAAAAAGTCTGTCTCTGTATTTCTGATAGGCCCCCTTTAAGTACTGAAAGGCTGCAATAAGGTCTCTCTCTTGCAGGTTTTTTTACTGACCTCTACTAAGACAGGTGTTAGGCCTTGATTATATGATTTAAAGCACAGACAGGTTATTTGTATTTTAATGGGTCACGTGTCAGAAGACTGGGTCATCCTGCTAAAACTAAACCTCTGTGCTATCACTCAACAAGATCACTGTCTAGTGACAATAACATAAATGACAGTATGAAGGTGGATGGAAGGGGACCCTGATCAAGGTTTCGTATGTGTTTGGAAATAGGAAAAATAATATGAATAAGGTTTGAGAACTCCTGAGTACCATCAACAGTGAAAAGTAATTCTCTTATGTGTCAGAAAAAGAAAAACATTTGTAGCTGTTATTTCTCCCATTAAAGGCAGGATAAAGGTCTGACGATCTGTTCCTCTGTAAGAGCATTCTGAAGCCATGTGTTCTCAAGCCCCTTGCATTTGTCTCCATAGATATCATGGTGGAATCACCTGATGAACAGTCAATTGTGACATATGTGGCGCAATTTCTGGAACACTTCCCGGAGCTGGAAGGGGTACGTATTAATTCCTGTATCATTACATTTTTTTAATTTGCTTTGATATTCTTAATAAGTAAGTCAGATATTGCTTATTTATCTTCTAGGTTTCTTTCTGAGCTATTTAAAATAAATGAAAAACTCAGATTTAATTTCTCACATTTTTGTTAGATCCAGTCAAATGGCCTTTCACTGGCGAGTGGTAAAATGCTTTAGATTGAATTGTGCTTTTAAACATTCACATCTGCTTACAGCTTTCACAGGTTAGAACTGGTTACATAGGGCTCTACTACTTTTCTATATTAGTCCTAAATAAGGCTAAAATTTTGCCCTTCATCTATGATGATTCATTGGACTTAGAATTTAATTTTTACTTCTATCTTCTCAAGTTTGAGGGCCGCAATCACTCTGAATTTAGCAGGTATCAGACACAAGATACCAGCAGCTGAATCTTACCAGTGCATGAGTCAAAAGCACTCATTGTAAGCGTGAAGTAAACTGCAGCTTAAAGGACCAGGACTCTATGCAGACTTCAGAAAAAAAAAAAAACAAACAAATTGAGGAGCAAGCAGGGACTGACAGTGTCAGGGATTGACAAGGGTCTTTTGGGGAAACAGAGGATAAACTTCAGAGGAATTAAAGGATAGGAGACAGAAAACTCAAGGAAAAATGGGAAGTCCCAGGAAGTGGAGAAGATATCAGCATAAGCTGGAAAACTGTTCTGGAGGCTGCTTGTACTTCCAGACAAACCTAGCTCATCATAGTCTTTTTGGTGTGAAAGGGATCCCGAGGGACCCAGTGTCCCAGCTGGGTAAGCTTTTGTGTTAGAGTACACACACATAAATCATGGTTCGTACACCTCTTATTTCTTGACTGAAGGTTCCAGTTGCTATGTATTTTGTAGCTTATAAAAGCTTAAAAAAGCTACAAAATGGTGGGCATTACTAAAGTCAGTGGAATTAAAATTATTATAATAACCTATTTATTATAATATTACATTTGTTGGCTAAAGATTGTGGGCATTTTGATGGACAAAGAAAAAACCTACAATAAAATGGTACCTGAGGTATGATTTGTCTTTTAATGATGTATCATCACATTTAGGAAGACTTTACAGATCCTGACAAGGAGCTTCCAATTGAGTCCACGTATGTCCACATCAAAGATACACCTTCAGAAGAGGAAGGCAGAATCTTGATTTTAAGTGAAAGTGAAGAAAACATGTATACTGTTAATCATGAAACGAGTCATCCTGCTCCTCCAAAGGTTCATATTCATGACACCCCTGAGAGAATCTCATCAGAAAACATTCTTGAAAAATGTAATGGGAAATTGAGTCAAGCATTAGGTGATTCACAGGAGACATCTGAAGAGGAGCCTCAGAGGCCTACCTCACTGAAGATTACAGGATCTGTCAGTTTTGAATCCAATTCCTCTTGGGAGGTTTTAAGCGATAAATTCATGCCAGGTGAAGGGGGCATATGTGATGATCCACTGAAAGAGAACAGTGACCTTTCTCCAGCTGTTCTGACAGATCAGAAAAATTCTGTTGACTCTTTTGAAGATTACTCTGAAGAATTAACTAAAGAAACGTCTACTGAATATGACAACGAAACTAAGAGCCTTTCAGCCACTACTTCTTCTTTGAGTCCATTATCCTGGACTTCAGGTATACTTACAGATGAATCCATAAATAAAGCGGAAGAGAGCAAGCCCCAGACTTCAATTCTTTTACCAGAAGATACCTCAAACCAAGAAGACACACATAAGTATATTCTCCATTTAAATGAGGAAATACTGAAACTTCCACAAAATGAACATTCAAAGCAATCACCTGTCTTTGAGACAATAGAAACTAACCATGGTTCATTGAATGGTTCTACTCTCAAAAGCCAAGAACTATCTACACAGCATGAAACATCTGATGACTCTCTCTCAGATGTACCTAAAAATCTAGAGGACCTGGACAGCTGTGATGAAGTTGAGTCTTCACCTGAAGTGCTACCCAGTTCCTCAAAAGTATCTGTAATACCCCACGATCTCTTCTACTATCCACATTATAATGTCCCCATATCAGCAGTTTTGAACGCTTACCTGGAGCCTTGTATTGAAGGTTATGATACTGGAAATGACAAAGCATCTTCTGAAACATTAACAGATGTTTCACCTGAGAAGGGCTTACAAGAACAGAACTACAAGGAAGACACTACAAGGCCAGACTTAGGAAATAAGCTAGGTGTCCCTCCATCAGAAATGGGTACTGAGAATGGCGAGGAGGAAAGAACAGAAATCGACAGTCACATGAATTCTTCGGATGAAAAAGAAGTGCCATTACTAGTCGTAGAAGAGTTAGAAATTGAAAAAGATGGCAAAAAGGCCACCAACCATCAAGATTCCACTATTCCACAGCATCCCGAGGTATTGTGGTTTTTTATTAACAGCATTGTTTTTGTGTGTATATATGGAGGATTAGTATTGGACCTCAGTGGTTTTCATTTGCTTTTGTTTTTCAATATTTTTGAGAGATATGTTTGTAAAATGGCCTTGGTTTCCTGTCCAGTAATGCTGTTTGCCACAGCCCTCTACTGGAATGAATGGAATTGCAGATCCCTGAGAAAATCTGACATTAAAAGAGAGAATAAGCCCTAATACTAATAGTACTGCAAAAACATGAATTTTAATTATGTTTTAAAGTAGTTTGAGGCTCCTGTATAATCCTTAGGCATAGAAGATTATCACAGAGGGTATTTTTAATAATTTGAAATGAGATGAACAGAAAGTAGTATTAGTGATTTAGAAAGGATACAGGCAAAGATAATTTTTGTCTGAATCCAAATAAGTTTGCCTACAGAATCTTTAAACCAGTCTGAGTAGGATAAGTTACATGGGTAAAATGGAGGCTTGTCTACACTGGAGGAGGAGAAAAAGGGAGGATTTGGGGTAATTATCCTTACTGGATTTAGGCAATTTGCCACTGAATCTCTTCATGCAGACACTGATCTTGAATTGTCTTACACATTTTCCAGCGTAGTCATTTTAGTCAGTATTTTTTAGGAATGAGTGTGCATTTAATGTTGTTTAGACAAGTTGCTCAGACATGTTTTGGTCCTGGCACTAGAGCAATGAAGTCCATTTGCTGATAGCTTTGAAGACTAATTGGATAGATTAAAAAAAGTATTAGTGGATTACCTCAAAGAGTCATGTCATGTCATGAATTCTTCTATAAAAAGAACTTAACAACTAACTGTATGTATGTTGAACTGATGAGACTTTACAGCTCAACGTATCCAAAATTATTTTCAAGAAATGAATTGCTTTTAATTCTCTTCACTGAGTCTTTCAATCTTGTACGACATGCAATTTACCATCTGAGTAGGCTGCACCACTGAGATATTTGGCAGGGTGGAGATTTGGTTTTGTTGTCTAATATAAAATGTTGCTTTATTTCACCAGGTCATAGTAGAATATCTAGAGGATTTACCAAGCGACAGAGAGAGACCAGAAAAAAGTAGTAATAGGGAGGAAGGAAAAAATATGATGAAAACAAAAGACTTGCAGATCTCAGAAGCTGCCACTACTACTCTGTCACAAGATAAACAGGAAGAAGTTGCTGATTGTCAGGAATTTACCAGGTATTTTACATTAACTTTGTCTTAAATACACCTTACTGGTATGAGTGCCTAGTCTTTCAAAGTGTGCCCTGTTCACCCGATGTTTCTTGTAGATTTCTTGGAACTCACTGGCTTCTTCCTATATTTCTCTTAAACAGGTTGAGTGGTTCAGTGCCAGTGGGACTTGATTTGACTTTGCTCTACAAACTTTGACACACAAAACCCAACTGGAACCCCAATGTATTTTAAACATAGCAGTATTATAACTGTTTTTCCAACAGAAAGAATGTTTTGTAACATGGATTAAATAATCCATGTGTATTGCAATACTATGTAGAAGCGCGACACTGCTTCATTCCAATAGATATGTGGTGGGCTTTTTTTCTGTCTCTGAAAAAGTGAATGAGATAATGGTAGGTTGACCTTGTCTGGACAGCAGGTGCCCACCAAGTCACTCTCTCACTCCCTGCCCTCAGCAGGATTGGGAGAGAAAATAAGATTAAAAATGCATGGGTTAAGGTAAAGGCAATTTAATGAAAAAAAGCAAAGGCCTTGTGTGGAAGCAAAGCAAAAGGATACAAAAGAAAAACCCCAACCACAAAGATTTATTCTCTACTTCCCATCAGTAGTCGATGTCCAGCCACTTCCTGGGAAGCAGGGCCTCAAGCAGGCATAGTGGTTGCTTCAGAGACAAATGCCTTAATAACAAGTGTGTGTGTCTCCCTCTGCCAGCTTCCTCCTTTCTTTTAGTTTTCTTGCTGAGCACAGCATCATATGGTATGAAATATCCCTTTGGTCAGTTTGGGTCAGCTGTCACAGCTGTGTTCCCTCACAGCCTCTTGGCCAGCTCCAGCCTCCAGGCCTTTAGGGTGTGGGGGTTGGAGAGACAGCCTTGGTGCTGTGCAAGCACTGCTCAGTAATGGCTGAAACACTGGTGTGTTACCAGCACCGTTTCACCTACAAATACACAGCACAGCACTCTAGGGGCTCCTATAGGGAAAGTTCACTGCACCCCAGCCAGACCCAGAACAGAGAGACTCTACTAATTTGACTCCGTTCACTTCTTTTCTCTCTGATTTGGTTCTTATGTAATGTATTTGAGTGGGACATGAACTGCAATTTGCTGAAGCTCATCACTAGCACTCTAATGAATTTTAAAGAGTTTCCTTAGAAGAACCCATTGTCTCCTTTAAGCTTTCTGTTCCCTGCAAGGGCTGTCATATTTTTATTTATATAGACAGCCAAAAAGCCTGGGGTGAACTCTCACTTAAATGTGAATGTTTGATGTCAAAGGTGCAAAACCCCTATCAGATACCATTTTTCAGAAATTGTTCCAATTCTATATGCAATTTTTTGTCATGGATCAGATTTTCCAAAAGCTATTTTTTTATAATGTTACTGATAAATCCAAGTCTATATTCTAATACCTGCAGCAATGCATATTTGTGATTTTGCATAGCTTAAAACTATTGTGTGCAATCACAGTGGCTATCTTTGAACTTGAAATAAAACTTAGTTTTGTGAATTTAAAAACTTTGCTTTTACATACATTTCAGAACCAGTGACAGTGCTTCCAACATTTATCTCCGAAAAAGATCTCCTAATACTCCTGAAGAGGTAAGTATGTGGAAATCTACCCATGGCTATTTCTCTGTTTCTCCTGAACTCTAAAAGTTCACATACTGTAAAAGGGTCTACTCTCTATATAAAGCTCTGTGATAATACAAAAGCCCTGTGCCAAAACCAGACATAGCTGAAAACCTTTAATGAACTCTTCTAAATGTATGGAACTGAACCTTGCTGAACCTTGAACAAACCCACAAGGAATGCCTAATACTACTATTAAATCTATTGCAACTTTGAGGTTTACTTTGTCATAACTGTATAGCTGCAACATTTTGCTTCTTTGAAGCTGCCTTTGTTTGCTGCTCCAGTTTCTTTTAGTTTGTGCGTTCTCTGTATGTATGTTGGTGTTCTGGTCACAGCCCTCCAGTAATGCTGGGTGTCTCCTGAAGTGCACTTCTTAGGAAAGATTGGGCTCTTTCTTTCTCCTTCATAGTAACAGTGTATTATATTATCTCAGTAGCAGCAGCTAACCCTAAAAGAACGTTAGTTGTCATGTGAAACTGCATCCTTAATGGCAGACGTAATTCATACTGGTTTCTTGAGAACATAATGTACAACTGAGCTCTAGATTTTTATTTTTTAATTCGGAAGGAAAGGACAGCATCAGCAGTCTGGGCACACTGAGCAAGGACAGGAATATGTCTCCCTTCAGCACAAAATAAAATTCTGACCATCTTGGAGTTTTAAAGAAATGCTGCCACCAGTGTTCAATGAAACAGAGGTTTGACACAGACACTTCAGTTTTGTATTGCTGTCAGAGCTACTAGAAATATATACGAATAAGGAGAGCCTTATTCAGGTGCATGGAAGTAGCTGACAGTAAAAAAATCTTCTTATTTCACAACTTTTTTCCTTTTCTTTCTTTATTATTTTTTTCATATATATATAATCTATTCCTGGTTTGTTCAAGGAAACCTGTGGTGGAAACAAGCAGAAAATGATGGATACAGGTGAAAATCCATTAATCGTCAGGTGAGTCCTTCTTATTCAGATAAAGCCTTTTGCAAGGAATCCTTAACTCCTGGGTGCTTCAGACAATGTTACAAAGGGAAATGAAAATTAACTATAATGTAGAAACTGACTGGATGCCTTGTGCCATGGCTCTGAGTACATATTTCCCATCGGTGTAAGACACAAATCTTCCTTATTGCTCAATCTCCCCCTAGACTAAAATTCTTTTTCTTGACTTGAGAGGAAAGATTAAGCCGTCTAAGCAAGACTGTGGACACTTTCCCCATATAGTGGATATTTCAGACCAAGAAAAGAGAGGGAGAACTTTAAATATGAGGCCTCCTGGCAGTAATGACTCTTCCCAGGTTTGGAAGACTGTCAAGACAACATTTAGTGTGGTCAGTGCTAGGGAAGGGTGATACTTCAGTGGAGGTCTGGCCCCTGGTAGAGCACCCACGAGTTTTTATAATTTGTATGTGTGTTTAGTTTAGACTTAAGAGTGATGGATGTTGAATGCAGAGTGTATCCCTTTGGTATTAAGGTCTACATATCTATAAGAAACAAGGTTGCATTTAAATGCAGAAAACACACAAAATATTATTGGGATCCAGTGTCCTGGTCTCTCTTATACTTCTGTTAAAAAAAAAAAAAAAAGAATATCTGTCACAGTTATACCGGTTTGCAAACTATTGATATTGAGCAAATTTCATGTAATTCTCAGGTATATATCCAGTATAATATCTGAGAAAGACAGAAGAAAAGCCAGAAAAAGGTCTCATTAAAGCAGGCCAAAAACCAGTTTTCTCCAAAAGCAGAAGAAAAAAAAAGTCTACCAGAGGTTGATTCATATAGTATTATAAAATTATAAAATGAGTGTAGCATCTTGTGCCTCTTTAAATAAGACCTTTTCTTGTCTTTGTGAGAGCTCAGTGGTGCTGGTAGAGTCCATCAGGCTTTGCCCTTATGAAATGCAGGTTGAATTTTGGAAAGCTGGAATTTTGGAGTTGTCCTGCAAAACCCCATCTGCTACTTGGTTTCTGGAAGTCTTGGGCTTTTTCTATTTAATGTTCTTGTGTCTGACATGAGCAACTCTGAAACTAGATGATTTGGGGAAAGTGTATCAAGTCAGATACAGCGTATGAGTAAAATTGTGATAGTGTAGTATGTGTTGCCCAGAGCCAAGTTTACTGTTCTGAATATAAAAGGGCTTCTTTTTGACTGATGGAAACCACCTTACATCAAAGGACTGAACTGTAATGGCATGTATTTAAGCTACCTGAGAATCTGTCCAGGGTTTTCAGAGGATTAATCGCTATGTACATTGACTCCTAAGGGAACACTCTGCTGAAGCCCATTAGGCACCTCCTAGTCTATCTTGGATTCCAAATGACTAGACTGAGATGGTTCACTAAACTGCTTTTAGTCCACCCTCTCATTGTTACAGTAAATATTAACAATGAGGGTTTTTTTATTTCTATTCCTGCCTCTTATCAAATTCTCTCCTGTTTTCAGGAAGAAAAAGGACTTGGAAGCAAGTGAGACTCCAACACCAACTCATGAAATTGCTATCGTTGAGCAACCAGAGCTATTCTACTTCATCTTTTTATTCTGGGTGCTGGTCTACTGCCTTTTACTCCTTCCACAGCTTCTTAGCAACAAAGTTTGATCTCTGTGAGGTGTGGAAAAATAAAGGACAGTGGCTGGATTGCTTTGCATATCTACATATGAATACGTTCCTTCAGGTGAAGCACAAACAGAAATGTAGGACCTGGTATTTGTGTTTATTACCAGGTTGCCCTCAGTTCCTCTACTGTTGTGCTATGACAGTGTCTAAGCACATTTTATATTATGATAATTGTGTAAATATATATAAAACAACCTGATTTAGTAGATGCGATTTTGTACATTTGTGCCTTGCTTTATAAGATGCTAAATAAAAACAGATAATTATCAGTAGAAATATGAACAATTCAGAGCTCTAGTCCTCAAAAATTATTCTTCTGGCTTCATTTAATTATGTAGGGCCTGACAGCTGTGGAAGAGGGGTAGTGTTGACTTACCCATGAACCTGGCCCACCTGCAAGGGCAAGGCTAGAAATGCTTTTCCATGTTTTCCATTACATTCTTTGAGAGAGCTTGAGGCAGAGCAGAGGTGCAGGTAATGGAACACACCTTAAGGAATTAATTACAATTTGAATGGCAATCCAGTGAAGAAACAAAATCAGATTGAGGGTTTATTTGGGTAGGGGAGTTTGGTTTTTTAGGATTTAAAGTAATTTCTATCCAGCACCTTTGTTATGTTTAATTCACGGGAATAAATTGAGTGTGCAGAAGTGTGAAGAGCATACATGCTAGCTGCTTCTTAGGAGGGATCATACAGGAAATCTTAGCCCGGAAACTTCTTCAGAAAATACCTAAGAAATACATTTATTACAGTGCATTATGTATAATACCCTGGCTTAGCTTTTTAGCCGAACTAATCATAACTGAGATCAAGAGACATCAGAATATATAGCATTTATTTGCATGTATTTAAAAACCTTCTTGTAGTCATGCAATCTGCTGCTCTAGTCTAACTGTCCATCACACTTCATTCTTCTTTATAAGCTTTTTGTTTCCCTGGGATTTTTCTTCTGAGCCACAGTTAGAATTCAACAGCAGCATTGCACTGCAGGAGATCTTAAACATTGAGGATAAAATTCTGAACCTCTTTCAAAGTCAACAGAAAGCTGCAATCTTTCCCATTCTGTCCTGTCACCATTGACTATAGTTGGATTCACCCCATGAACCCAAAAATAAGATACTTTGTGCTTGGGGAGGAACAGATCCAAACTTCCCAACTTAATTCAGTGTAAATCAACGTCAGTAAAAAATAGTCTTTCACCTTGATGGTGAAAATGTTCAACACATAGGCTCATTCATCACAAAATCAGATGACTCAATTTCTGCTTGTTGATGAAGACTGATATTTTATTTTTCCAAAAGAAAACCTATATTAGAATTTTCTGAAGATGTTTTCTTGAAGTAGGCTAAAATATAACCTTGAAAGACTAGTGCTTTTTCTCTGAAAGGATAAGACTAAATGCAAGAAACTTTATATCCTTATCCTGAAAACCAGTGAATACTAGTCTGGGAAATGGCAGCTATTTAATAGCAGCAAGTAGCAATGTACATTAGTTTGGAGAAGAAGACAGCACTTCATTATGTGCCACTTTTCATAGACCCTTTGGTTTATGACAACTTTTTCTGAGCTTTTGTATCTTACTCTCTGTTTTTCCCATGTTTCTTAGTCCTCAGCAGAGATTGTCTGGAGTTGGATCACAGTCTTTTCATAGAACTTTACAGCTATCAGAGTTCAATAAGTAAAATCAAGCCCCTTCTGTCTTCTTTCTTTCCTCCTAAGAAAATTAATCAGAATGGGGAGGTCTTTGGATGTCTTCTTTAAACAACTGACACCCATAAAGAACAGAAAAGTGAATGGGAATGCGATGATGCTGGCAACTTCAGTACACAGTATTTTCTTCCAAGAGGCAGAAAACCCAGCGTTTTCTTTATTGTCTCCCACGGACAGTGATTGAAACAGTGAAAAGAGCAGTCTATATGTCAAACAGCATCCAGCAGTGGTCTCAAATCATCTCACCCAGTGGTTAAACTGATAGGCACTTTCCAGCCTATCCCATTAAGAGATGGAAATTGTTTCTTCCATGATGAAAGAAAAAATAGATGAAAAAAAACCCTGAATTATTCCATGATACTTGGTATTAAGTTGCTTTCCATATTTGGGTTTGGTTGGTTGTGTTTTTGCTGTATCAGAAGCAGTCTACCTTAGCCATTCCATGGGTAAGCAGATCAAAGAGTTAAGAGTGATTATACTGGTATGGTGAACTATGCATTTTAAAAGACTGAACTCCTCAGGAGTTGGCCATTACTTAGAACCACCAAAAAAAATGACAGCTGCATAAGCAGCAGCTTCCCCTACTTAAATTGACTTGTAAACCTCTTCTTCCACTGCACAAGATCCAGTCCCTCAGTGCAAGTGCCCTATTCTGAAAACATTACTTGTTGTTGGACTTTGTGTCCTACTCTGAGGTTCCAGTCTAAAAGCCTGATTGTGAAGCATTCACTATGGCAAAGGCTGTTTTAACTTGCTGGATAGAGAACTGCTTTGAAGTAGTGGAGGTCTAAAAGGCTGGTGGGCAATCTATCATCTATCCATTTTCCAACAGATATGTACACTGTCTGAGTAAGGAGATTTTTCCTTAATTTTTTGCCGGTATTTTTAAAAATGCTAAGCTTGAACTGACCACATTTGACACTTTGATTTGGCAGCAAAGTTCAGATACACAAGGGTACCGATCTGTTAAGACTGTTTCTAAAACCCATTGTTACTGAGCAAATGTGTGGGTATCAGAGTATTGTGAAGTGTAAGTGTCATGAAGTGTTTGAGGATCACTGGTTAAAAGATGTTTGGTGTTCACAGAAGCACCATGAGAGATGGACGATTATAATAGGATGGTTTGATGTTACTGTAGTCTTGTAAACTAATGGCAAAGTGTTTCCCTGTGTTATTAGAGAAAGTGAAAGAAAATATATTAAAGATAGAACCCCGCTAAACATTTATGGGGCAGATGTCTTAAAGTTGAAGAAATGACTTAAGTATTCATATAACCTACAAACTGAATTGAACATAGCCTTTGCCAAATTGTAGGAAATGATCGGTGCAAAGATTGGGCAAGCACAGATTACAGTAAAAAATGACAATCATTTTTCAATGCCACAAAGATTTTTGATGGATTGAGCTCTAAAATGTATTTTTATTGAGTTTCTAGATTGTAATGAATGTGTCTACAGAATTTTATGCAAAGCTTGAGAGTTCAGCTGTTTTAAAATGATTTTTTTAATATAGCAGTGATTATTTTATCTATATATTTAATAGAACTGTAAAACCATTTTAAGAGTACCTGTAAAATTCTATGTATGTGATATGATTATTTATTAATTATGACTCATGAGAAGGAACATTAAGCTATGCATTGGTTGTGCCATCCATTTGAAAGCTGGAAACTGCAAAGAGAATGAGAGTTTTAAATGAACAGTAGTCTTGAAAAACATCAGAAATGATTGAATATGATTGTGTGACTCCTAAAGCTGCATAGCAATATGTCATTTTGCGATGTTAAACTTTCAGCTAAAGTTGCAAAATATTGAGTGATTATGCTACTTTCTTCCATTAAAACTTCCTGAGGCTGAAATTTCTACATGTTGATTTTTGGTGTCTAAACACATTTAAATCCTCTACGTCTTCTGGAGATGTCAGTTTACTCCAGCTCAGTATGACTGTAACTCCAGCTCAGTATGACTCTTAACTCCTTTATCCATGTAGTTCTCCATTGAGTTTACAGGGGTACCATGCCATGCCCAGTGGGTTTTTTTAGGGTTTTCTGCACCAGTCCTCACAGAATCAGAGCTTTAGATGATTAATTGGGCCAGTGTATGTGATACCATATTCAGCTATCTAACAAGTGAATAGTTATAATGGTGCATTATCACTTACGCTAGCTTCAAGTCCTTGGAGTCTCTTCTTGCCAAGCACAAATTTGAATGCATCCAGTGATGTGTTCGGTTCCTCTGCTTCTGTGGAAGTCAGTGCAGCACATTTGTGTGCTAAGCACACACTAACTACAATATCTGGCCCTAAGGGGACTTACATCAGCATTAATCACATAGGTCAGGAAGTATCTGAAGCCTTTGCATTGCCCTTAGGGCTGGATCCCCTCAAATCCAATGTACACAAACAATGCTGCTGACTTCAGTTAACCCCACTATACGCATAGCATTTGTCTGCCAAAATTCTGCAGGATCAACCCTCTCTTTTTTATAGGAAGTTAATATCCACTTCCATTTTTGATTAAGAGAACAAGAGCAGGGAACAAACGGCTGGAAGATAAGGGTGAGGTTAGAGGCTGGAATGTGGCCATGAAAGTCCCTAGGCCACTACAGCTGAAGGCTCTTACCCTGACAATAGGTTGTCCACTGTCTTCCATTGAGCTAATAGGTACTAGATTTGAATGGAGGTAAAAAAACCCCTCAACTTTGTATTTCCACATTGTGCAGTTTTTTGTCAGGTGAATAACATCAAATTCTTCCGCTCCACATACCACTGGTAACACTAATTTACAGCTGCCCAGCTGATGATTGTTCACATTCCAGGTCTGCATCTAAACTTGCAGTATGGCTTGTTCCCACCCATGCCACCCCAAAGCGTGAAGCTATTCATGCAGGAGGATGGGAGGTGTACGCGCACTAAATGATACGGAAACGTCATATTCCGAACTGGATGCTTGCTTACTCTGTCACTTGACACAACTCTAGAGCTCACAAAGGGTGAAAAATCATCCCTCTAATTTTCAAGTGCCATGTCCATTTTGGGGTTGTCTTAACTCAAACTGTGTAGCATAAAATACTTCTTTCCTCTTCTAAATGTGATGTGTGGGAAACTCCCATCTCTGGCACTTGCAATGACTCCTTTCCAGGCAGCTGCTACTGCTGATACTGGAAAAAAAGAACTGTTTTTTCTCACCATGAGGGAAATGTCTGAGTTTATGTCTCTGGAACATAGGATTGGCCCCTGGGTGATTCATATACTTCTTCAGAAAAGGTTAGAAGGGGCAATAAAAAACAATTTTACGTTGGTAAGAAACACTAAAATCTACCACTCCAAGAAAGGCTAGATCCTGGCCTTCACTGCTATGTTCAGGTCAGGTAATACTTTATTCCCAAAGTAGTTTAATTACTTTTGCTGGGCCTTCCTGGAATGATTTTGATTCACCGAACAGATCTGCTTTGTGTCCAAGGACCAATTCATATGGGGCAGCTGATCCATGACCATTATTAGACTGTAACAGAAAATCACCATTGTTGGAAATGACTGGTCTGATTTAAATCAAGTAACTTTCAGATTATATGCTGCTCATTTTTTGAGAGAAATAATGCAGTCATTTTTTAATGCCAAATAATTTACACAAGTATTTTTATTGTAACAAAGGAATTAAACTTCTGCTTTTATCTTGAACAAAACATTTTAGTAGGCATACCACCTTATGCTACTGTGTTCTTCTGTGTAAAAAGCTGAAGAAAGTTTGCTACCCTTCTTGTTAAACATCTCCAGTTTAAAATGTAATCTCTAAAGTGCTAGTTTGCTAAAAGAGTTAATGGGGGACTTTTATCCTGAAAAAAATTATTTGTAAGTAAGGAATGTAATATTTAAAATACATATTTCTCTTTGGCAAGTGGTGAGGAATGATAGCTATTTAAATGAGAGTAAATGCTGGGAGGATTTGAGTAGTATCAAAAGATACAGTGAAGGAGTTGTATTTTTGTGTACTTTCAAACACATTTCTTCTGAATGCTTTCAACAAGTGGTATGTATTGAATGTTTGCACTCGTTGCTCAAAGCTAATTTTTGTGAGAAAGAAATATATTCTGTATAGCTGGTACACTAGAAAATGTTTTTAGAAACTGTTACGCTGTAATAAGAATAGTATTTACTAGTGAATAGTTCCACTTTATTTTATAAAATCTCCAATTTTGAAATAAATGGACAGGCTTCCTGTATTTAATCTGTTATCTCTGGGTTTGTCCTTGTCCTACCAAGAAAATATCTTCATCTCATTGTGGGAGAGATCACCATTTTCTTACTATTTTATTTATATTATACTATAATATATAGTATATATTAG
>JANHGN010026175.1:46568-57627 GCA_024605025.1 Megaceryle maxima
TATTATACTATAATATATAGTATATATTAGATTGTGTTTATTATTTTTATTTAATCATTTTCATGCCCTGAAACGATACTCAGTTTTTAGCAGAGAAGACCTCAGTCAACACAACAAATTAATAAAGTGCATTCTTTCCCCATCTACCCTAAAAGTGACTTTTAATTTTTTTAATCTCAACTTTTTTTTCCAATCAACAAACAGAATTAATTTTAAAATTTGTATAAAGGTGAAGATTTACTAATTTATTAATGCATAGAAATTGGCATTATAAAGGCAAGCCATGGGAAAGCTTACAAAACCAGTTGTGCTGAATTACATACTGTTCTTACAATTCTGTTTATCTGGCTTGATTCTATGTAAATGCTTAGACTTGTGGATTGGTTAATTACGAGGTGCAGAACTGATTTGTATTTACTAAGTTTCCCATCCTACACCTTAAATCCCTTTGCAGTATATGAGAAGAGGAAAATAAAGCATGACAAGAGATGCACTACAGTTCAGAATTAGCCCCATGATCTGTCTCCTGAAATAAACATCTAAACTGGAAAAACACAGAAAAAGAAAATAGTATATGGGCAATTGAGTAGGAGTGCTGCTTCTCCTGTTAAGCATTAAGTTTGGTGGATATCATGCTTTAGGAATCATAAATGTTCATCTGCTCCTTCTACAAAATCAGATAATCTCACGTGCTTTTAATGTGTTTCTCACCACTCCTGGAGTAGCTGGTAACTGCCTATCCTCCCCCACACTTAATCCTGGTAGGTCGTAAAAGAATATTCATAATGGTGTTGAGAATTTGGGATATTTGGGTCCGGTTGTTAGCAGTGCTGATTTACAGAAACCCAGAAAGCTTTAGGTTGGTCTAAGAGCCCAACTACTGATGTCCTGATGTCCGACTACTGATGAAACCTTGTGAGGTGGTAAAATCTGGACAGAGAATGAGCAAGGCCTGCCTGGGGGGAGGAGGTGTCAATGGCTCTTAATGGCTGTGTCTCCTTGCAGATAAATTAACAATAGGAAGAGATAAATTCTGCCTGTGCAGGACGGTGTCTTTTCCCCGAGTTAATTTCTTCTGCTATGGTACCATTGCGCCAAGGTGGGGTAGACATAACAGGAGAAATTAGCACTGCCTCCCTACGCTTCCTGTAGAAATTGGGGATGCCACCCATATCGCAAGTGTATAAAGGGACAGTAAAATATTAATCTGTGTGCACCCACCACCAGAGAACTCAAGATTTGGACTGATCCCGTGAGACGTGGCTGGATCCAAGGGTGGTGAGCTTCTTTTCTACTTTACTTTCTCTCTCCCCTTATCTTCTCCTATTTTTCCTTACTTTCTTTTCCTCGATACTTAGTTGTTCCTTAAAATAGTTGATAAGAAAATAACTCGTATGTCAAAACACCTTTATCTGCACCGTTTATTGATGGTTGTTGAGAAAACCAATAAATTGTTTTGTATTGTTCCTCAGAGTCATTGATTGTCGTGACTCTACCACTGCAGATCTGCTGTGCAGAGAGAGCCTCTTTCGGGGCATCATAACAATTCATCTCCCTGGGACGAGACAGTTGGAAGGGACCTTTTGAAGGTCATCTAGTTCAACCCATCTGCAGTGAGCAGGGACAACTTCAACTTGATCTGGTTGCTCAGAGCCCAATACAACCTGACGTTGAATATTTCCAGGGATGAGGAATCTATCACCTCTTCATTAGCATAACTTTAAAACCTTTAGATACAGTTTGAGACCAGTAGCTTTTATTGGTGTCGTGAATTATATTGGAGAATAAAAAGGTTGTGATTTTTTAAAATTATTAATTTTCTTTAGTAACCTTTTGTGACTGACTCTTTTAGGCCTTTGGGAGTGGACTGGAGGGGGAGACGTTCCAGTATATTCAAGATGGGTCAGCTCAGAATGTGAGAGTAGAGAAGATTTTACGGGAGCATGGGATCCAACTTCAGTTTAAGTTCAGACATGGTAAGGTAGGAATTGTTGGACTTGGTTTCTTCTAACTGCTCCGGGATGAACATTATTCTGATAGAAATGGCACACACAAACTTCCTTATCCTTACTGTGTAAATACAATTTCTATAGCTTAAAGAAGATGCAAATGCAACCTAAGAAACACACCCATCTAGATCATGGCAGCAATAAAGGGACAGGTTCATTTCAGGTAAGAAGTCATACACAAGTACATACACTGAGTGTGCACACATTGGTTGTGTGGGAGCCCAGACCTCCCGAGAATAACCTGTGGACATCATGAACATATTCTGGTTGGTAGTGTTCACTGAAACCTTCCGTCTCTCTTCAGTGCTTATTTTACCCAAATAGTAAACACAAACCAGCAGGGGCAGGAGTATCTTCAAATTGCTGAGCAGATAGAACCAAGCCTTAGACTCGAGATGAGTTCTATTCAGGTACCAATATACAGCAATAATCTTTTCTTGAGTTGCTATTTCTATTATGTTGCAAGGATTATTTCCAGAGGAGTTAATTGCAGTAATTTATGAAATGCCTGCTAGTAACTTACTCTATTCCTTGGTTAAATGGTACCACTGGCAGTTCTCTGTCCTTGACAGACTCTACCTTGGAATAGCATGTAACATATGATCAGAGCAAAATGTATGGCTCCATCTACTGTAAATACTTTGAACTGATCATTTTTGCATTTTTTTTAATGGCTGATCTGTACCCTGGGGAACTGATTTATCACTTTGCCTATATGTATTTTCTTCTTGTTAGCAAGCAGCAGCATAAATACAGCAGCTAAGTACACTTATGCATTGCAAAGTGGTATTTCTTGATTCACAGGCAAAAAGGAGCATAAAAAAGTGTATATTTCAAGGACATTAGGACCTATTGTTGATTGTTGTATGACAGATCTTTTATACTGTGTTATTGCAGCTGCCTGTGAAATGCAGAAATTACATGACTTGCTTAAATCAGTGATAGAGGGGAAGATACTCCCAGTTATACTTCGGCTAAGCAATGGCCTTCCCCAGTCAGGAACAGCAACACTTTTTTTTTAGGCCATAGTCATCAATGCTGAGTGCCTGCATAGGAAGAATGAATGAGTTAATATCCCATTTTTTACACTGATTTAAAAAGGTAGGTTTGTTTAAAGAGGTCAAGAAAAAACCCTAAAGCAGTTAAAAATATTGAAGTTTCTCTTGCACTAGGGAGAACATCTTATCTGGAGTTACAAAGTGAAGTGTGGAAGCACATTAAAAAAAGTATCTGAGGGGGGATCAAAAAGTTTGTGGAACTTAACACCTTTTTAAAATCTCTGCTCCAGTTTTAGGAATAGAATCTGTTCAAATAGGTTCTCTTTTCTCTCTCTTCCTCCCCCCCTCTCTCTCTTCCTCCCTCTCTCTCTTCCTCCCTCTCTCTCTCTCTCTCTCTCTCTCTTCTCTCTCTCTCTTCTTCTTCCTTTTCTTTCTTCCTTTTCTTCCTTCTTCCTTCTTTCTCCTGCATAATCATACCTGCAGCTTTTCCTCATAATACATTGCAGGTGGTGTTATTAGCACTGTGGTGTAAAGTGTTTGTAACTGCTTTTTTCTGCAGTGATTCACAGTTATAAACTGAAAAACCTGGTAGCCAGAGTGGGGCTCTTTGAGAGGAAAGTCTTAAATTTTCTCAAGGGGAGTTCAGAATAAACACAGCCAGTCCTGGCCAGAAACTTGAATTCAACACTGCAGCCTGTATTTTCTCAATAATTGCCAGCTTGTTTCAAAGGGCAGTATTGAAATAGTGACACAATGACAAAATAGCATCATGGCTCCTATCAACAAGGAGGGAACAACAGAGGTCACCATTGTCTCGCAGGAAGGAATCTCTTCAGAGTCCATTTTAGAACCTGATGAGACATGTAGAACCAAAAAGCACAAAGCCTGTTTTTTGCTGGTATGATTACACAGTTCTATAGCATGAACAAAGACAATTACTTGTGACACAGTGATTTATTCTATTTTTTTTAATTGCAGTTTTCCTCTTTTCTAACCCCATTTTTTTCACTCTTACCTAACAGGAAAAAAAACCCAACAAGCAAAACCCAGAAACACACCCTTTATTGATACAATTTTTTAAAAAGGAGACAGGAGATAAATGTCTCTGTTTCGCTGCTGTCTTATAATAGTTATCCCATGGAGTAAAACATCAGTATTTCCGGTACTAAATATATGGGGAAAGCTGTAATTTGGTACATTATTACTTATTCTGTTCTGGATTTTAATTAGTTGGGCTATTCTAGTCTTTTCATCCAGTGGCTTGTTTGTTTACATGGTTGGTTGTGTGTTTTTTTACCAAACAGAATGCCAACCAGTTTGAAATATGTGGAATTTATTTTAGGAGTTGTGTAACACACTGATGACTTGATTTTACTTTAAAAATGTTCGTAAGAAATCTGTGAAATCAACATAAAAGTTTGGGGTTTTGTTTTTTTGGTTTTTTTTTTTTTTGTAATTTGGGCTTAAGACTATGAAGGTTAGCTGTCATTATACAAACATGACATAAAATACCCATTTCTTACAATAATGGTGATGGAATAATAAGGAATAGCAAAAATTTAATCCTGACTGTGCTTTTAAATCAAAAACTGCTGTCAGCAGGCAGGCTCAAGGAGGAAGCTGTGGAGAAAGACAGTTTTTCACACGAAAATAACTTCCAGAACTCTCCTGGCATTTGTGTGTTTTATTTTCTGTGTTTTAAGTGTTCTGCTTGCCTTCTCTTTGAACATGCCTGAATTGGATAAAATTCATTATTTAATCATGGCCTGCATAGGATTAAGGAGGGTTTCTTTCTGCTCTATTTTACATTAACAATAAAGAATGCCAATTTCCTTCAGTACTTCAGCTAAAATTGGAAAATAGACCTGTATGTTCTGACAGCTCCCACTGGATAAGACTGAACAGCTGCTCCTCTTCCTAAGCTTTTGTCACAGGATGTAATTATTCTTCCATCCATAAAAACCAGAAGGATGCCCCTTTGATGCTATAAAAATACCTAATACTGTCATATTTGACAACATGGGCATTACAGGAGATGGGCTCTAAATAGCAACAGAGGTTTGAGCCAAGAAAACACTTAATTTGATAATACCCTAGGCCTCTACATCACCTTTAATCTGAAATAACTTTATTAAGGTTGGTTAAATGAATTTTAGGTTGCTCCAGTTAGCTTTATCTTCTCATACTGATTTTGTAGGTGTGGTTATATTAAGGAAGATGGTAAGTCCCTGATAGAGTGCAGATGGAATGAGGGAGGCTGTACCTCCAGCGACAGAATTTCCGTTGCCTTTGGCACAATTTAAAAGGGGAGTGGCTAGCCAGGAGTAGCTTTGCATTGGGTTTATGGTCATCTTATTAGGCAACAAGGACAATCCTTGTGCAAGTGTACCTGATCTTAGGAGACTCTAACTTGGGTCACCTGGCCTAACGCACTGTAACTAGTTCTGTACCTGCACACCCTGCAGGGTTTTGCAAGAAGGTAAACAGGATCAGCAAAATACAGCACACCAACCAAATCCATCCACTCTGGAAAGGAGGTGCCAGGACAAGGCAGAATGGAGACAGAAATAGTTATCTACATTATTTAAAGATCTCCTTTCGCAAGAGTGACTGCATTCCCCACATTTGGCCATATATTTATATTTTTGGTGCAGCGATTTGTATGAGCAGTCAGTCCACAGATCTGACCACTCATTAGCACTATAGGTAGGCCTCTTCTTCTGAGCTTTAAGTGTGTGTATCCCATCACAATGGTAAATTGCCTTAAAATATTGTGCGGGGGGGGTTTCTTGCACAGAAAGCAATAAAACTGCTGAAAAGTAATAGAGCTTTTGGACATGGGCAAGTGGAGGACAAGAAGGAGTTCAGCTTAAAAACTGAATTGTGCATTCAGCATTTAAAATGACACCAATGCAAACTGTGGGCCCTAACAGTAAAGATTTTCACCACTCATGTCAATCTTTTAGCACAGTTCTTTTTACCATGCTTAGGACAAAAAAACCCACCCAAACCAACGAAACAAACAAACAAAAAAAACCAACAAAAACCAAAACCAACCCACAAGCAGATACTTTCTTGTTGGTCAGCAATTTAATTTCTCTGTAAGGTAAACAAAACCCTGAGAAGAAGGGCCATCGAGGTAAAAACAATGAGTTATTAACTCCATGGAGAGTAACAGGATAATCTTAACAGCTGAACATTACCACTGAAAAATATTCACTGACATTGCAAAAGATGAGCACAGTGTGTTGAAGAACAGGAATGGGTATGGTGGTTTGAGCCAGACACAGCTTTTTCGTGGTCACTTCAGACATAGGTCTTCAGGAAGGAAGCAGCAATTTTGTGCTCCACTACTGATGAATATCTGATGAGTAGATATTCGACAGGATGATTCCTCTCTGGTTCCATAAAACTGCTATTTATTTGGGGATGTGACCAGATACAAGTGGGATGTGATTACGGCCTTCAGCTCTCCCATGATCCATCAGGACTTACACTAGGCCAAGGGACTTTCAAAACTCAGTTTTGAATTTAGGAGTGTTATCAGTTTCATTATTTGCCCTAAGCATCTATCTATCTGGTCCAGGCTGTAGCTTTGGATCTAAGGTCATGAAGTTATCAAGCCTGGAGGTTTGGTTATTAGCTACATTTCTGTGAGGAGGGTTTGGTCTTCTTATCAGTTGCAAAAAGAACAGTGTTGGCAGGTGATGCCAGGGGAAGGGGGAACAAGGGAATTAAAACGGAAACTGGAATTAGAATAAACTATAAGGTAGCTCCAAGTGTGCTAGTTCTGATTCACTGGAGTCTTTAGTGACCAGTTATTCACACTTCAACATTAGGCACTGTATGGTTTGTGACAGCCCAGTTCAGGTGATTTGTTCAGAACTTTCTCATTGTCTTAGGTTTCCCCAGTTTTCCAAGGGCACAGCTTCCACATTTTTATGTCAATTGTAATGAAAGTAAAAGCTGGAAAACGACAGTATGTGAGATACAAGAAACTGCATTCCTGTGTTTCAGCACCACACATTTCACTTTGGTTCTTCATCTGTGGCGGAAGGGTTTTGATGGTGGACAAGTTGTATCAGCTGGTTAATCCAAGAAATTTCAGGACACTTTGAAAAAATAGTAAGAAAAATAGTAGTAGCTACCAACATCACTCAAGTGAGTGTTGAGAAGAAAATGGAGTGAGACAAGTGGTCCAGATAGTCAACAAGCTGCCTTAAGCAGTAACAAAAGCAGATGCTTCTTAGGGAGTACACAACTTAAACCACCTCCAGTGGTCCTTTCTTCTTCCACCTTTTGGGCTTTGCACCACCAAAACCTGATTGCACCAGGTGCCCAGTGGAAAAGCAGCACTTTGGCAGAAAAGACACTGCTGACAGAAATGACTGCCTGTGGGTATGGAAAAGTGGGGCTTCGGTACACAGAGATGAGAGAGTTTAGCACTCCTCTGCCCAAACACTGCCAAAAGGATCGCCTTTCTCCCAGGTCTTGCCTTAAGCCGTACGACAGCAGAAGACAATTCCCTCAGATCATCCTCTCCGCGAGCGGGAAGAGCGGTGCCCTGGAGGCGGCGTCAGCAGCCCCTCACCTGCTCAGGCTCTCTGGCCTATCCCCCCCCCCCCCAAAAAAAAATGGCGGGTACGGCCCTCGCCTCCGCGCTACCGCCCGCCACCTCCCGCGCGCGAGAGACCCGCCCAAACGCATGCGCAGGGGAGGGAGGGCCGGAACCGAGCGCCTCGCAGGCGGGGGGAAGGGAGCGCGCACACACGTGAGCCCCAGACCACCCGGCGGCTCCCCGGCCGTTGCTGTATCCTGCTATCCCATTGGCTGCCTTATGAACCTTTCACCTTTTACCCGGTTTTCGCCTCCAATCGCCTGGTTCCTTTCATAGCGTGGGGATGTGGAGCGGGTGAGCTGCGCAGGGTGGAATTCTCGGAGTGGGCTTGCGTTGCGGGCGTTGGGCAGCCTCCGTTGGTATGGGTGGGAGGGGTGGGGGAGGTGCTCCGTTTGCGTAGGGCCGGCGGCGCAGGGGGAAGGGAGGGGGAGGAGGCTGTCCCGGGCCCAGGTGAATGGACGAACCTGACAGTTGGGGGGAGTGAGGCGGCGGCGGCGGGGAAATGGCGGCGGTGGCAGCAGCAGCACAATGAGACGCGGCCTGTAGTGGGGGAAAGCGCTGGGCTGGGTCCCGTCCGAGCAGGTAGGAGATAGCGGCCCGGTCGCGCCTTCTCTTCGCCTTGGGAGCTGCATGGCGGCCGAGCGCGGGTGTCGGAACCCGCCGCGCCCGCCGGCCTGAGCTCCCGCCGAGCGGGGTGGGATGGCGGCGGTAGCTCCCTTCCTGCCCTCCCGCCGCTGGTGCTCGCTTAGGTTTGCCCCGCTTTCCGTCCCAGAAGCTGTCCATGTCCCCCACGGGTCGTGGGGCCGTCATCACTGACCTCGGGGCCCTGGGATCGGCCTCGACGCCTTCTCGGGGGCCCCGATTCCGGCAGGGCCCGGGCCCCTCGTGTGGGGAGGCGGCAGGGCCCGCACGGTGGGGGCTGTGCTCCAGCCCCTCTAGGCTTTGTCTCCTCTGGTTCCACGTCCTCCGGGAAGCCGCGCTGGAGGGCCGCCGGGGTGGGCGCTCCGAAGGTCTGCGCTATGCCTCCCGGGGCTGGGAGTCTAGAGCCCTTCTGCCTATCGCGATGGGCTTGGGGAAGGCAGACGAGGGTAGTAGAAGACTTTCTACTCTGAAGTGCTAATGTTAAAGGTTGTGTAAGAAACATTTATCTCCTCTTTGCTTCCTTCCCGTCTTTTTCCAGTTTAAATGAAGGTAGCGCATGGAGTGAGAAAAACGTAGTGGTGGCTTGATTAAGGCAAACCCTGTGCTGTGTGATCTTGAGTTGAAAGACAAAAGGTTAAAAAGACACATATTTTTGCACTGGAGTTTGTTTGTTAGGTAGCAAAAACCCACGAACCTCTAATGGAATAAGTATCCAAGAGGATTTTTTTTCTTGTGTAGTGTCATTAACCAGAAATTATTGCTTCAAAAAAGTGAATCTTTCAGTGTTTTGGTTAATTTAAGCTGCCAAAAGTCTGAAGTGTGTTTGGCACTTCAGATGATCAGTTACTTGTAATTTTGATGTTGAGATTTCCAACTTCAGGTTCTGTGGTGGCCACAAGTGGTGAAAGTGTGTAGGTTGAGAGATGATTGCCATCTTTAGAGAAACAAAACAAAATGGAAAACTAGAATAATCAATTTGCAGACAGTTAGCACTGTTTTATGTTGGGCTTGTTTATTTTTTTTTAATCCATTTTGGATGTTTTGTTGATCTGCAAACTGCATGTACGTGTCCAGTAGATTGGGTAGTTCTTGTTTGAATGAGTTGATACAGGTACAAACAAACATTGATTTCTGTTATGCCATAATTATTTTCCTAAGTCTTTCTCCTAAAAGGGTCTTTTGAATTATCCGACTCTACAAGATGCATTGTAGTCTATTAAAAAGTTTTGAAATGCTACTAGAAGTTTTCATCTGGAAGGTACTTTTATGTGTATAATCACTGGATTGTTACTTTGATTATATGAATTAGTAGGTAATTAAGTATACTTATTCAGAAGTCCTAAACTCCAAATTAGCTGTTTATGAAAGCATCTTGGTGGTACAGTTCTGTCAAAGAGGCAGCTCAAAACTCAGAAGTCAGAAAGTGAATAATGTTAGAATTAACATTAATTTAAAAGAAAATGGCATCAATATGCCATTGTATAAATCCTTTATGGGGCTGTATATTTTATATTAAATGCCGTTTGGGTATTTTATGTGTCTCTTATCTCAAAAAGGCTGTGTTGGTCTGAGGCAGAGTACATCAAAAAGTGTTTAGGGCTTTTCATCCAGGGAAAGAGATACCAGTGGAGGCTTAAGAGACATTATGAAACTTAGGCTCATGGACAAAGTAGATGGGGATCTATTGGGTAGTCCATTGTTTGTTTTGTTTGGTGTTTTTGTTGTTGCTTTTGGGTGGTGGCTCTTGTTTGGTTGTTTTGTTGTTGGATTTTTTTGCCTTTTTTTTTTTTTTCTCATTTGTGTAACTAAAAGATCTGGTGTAGCACCATATTGGGAATGCAAAAAGTTTACAAGAAGTTGAAACAATCGTTTGTAGGGAAAGTCACCACAGATTATGAAATACAGGAGTATCATCTTAGACTCAGCAAATATCAAGGTGACTGGTCAGTGGAATATATTCCTCCTTGCTTTCCTATTATATTCCATACACGTCCTCTCTTGGTTACTGTTAGAGGGAAGCCAATAAGCTAGAAAGCTGTGTTGTCTGACACATTACAGTAACATTTTTATAGAAGCCGCACTTTTTCTTTGAGAAATACTTGGATCTTCTGTAGCTTAAAATGAGAAAAAAGCAGAACCTGCAATTGAAAGAAGCTGCTGTCATGTTTTTTGTGTACTCCTTGGATGTTTCTCATTTCCCACCTAAAATATTTGTGAAGTTAATTTCCTGTCTTTCAAAAAAGTTAATGGTTTGCACAGAGTTGCTTTAGCACAGATGATTAGGGTCTGAGTATCACTGCTTCACTCATGTTCACTTTCGGGATGTACTGACTAAATATGCATTGATTTGTAACTGAATACAAATTATTGGCAAAGCCAAATACAAAATCATGTATCCCTCTTAGAAGAGCAAGGAGCTATTTAGTAAAATGGATATGGTAAACTTGGAGTTGAAATATTCTGATTTTTGTTTGGATAAGCTATATAATATAAATGACAGCAAGAGCTCAGGAAGATATTGAAAAAGACGGTATGCTTTAGGAATGACGAGCATTATAGTAAGCGCTAAGACTACAGCCAGGAGTTTAGAGGACCTCATCTAGTCTATCAGACACCAGCTAGAATATCAAACATTCTTTGAGATGGGTTGTTCCATTATTCAGTAATTCTCTGAGAGGAAGTCCATTCCGACACCCCCGACCCCCCCCTACGCCCCACCGTCCCGACTCAACTCTCCCGGCCTCCTCCCCCCCCGCGCCCCGCCCCCCGCCCAGGGGCCTCAACGGCATCCT
>JANHGN010026177.1:0-11753 GCA_024605025.1 Megaceryle maxima
TATTTCCACTTAGCATTAAAAAAAATAAATATATATATATATATGTAACTGTTACTAAAGCATTCCTTAGATTATATTAGTATGTTTCCATACTTCTAAGATTCTTACCACCATGGCACCAAAGCAACAGAAAAATCTGTTGTATAATGAAAGATCAATTAATAACATAGAGCAGAATAGAGGAACAACAGTATTCAAGAGCAAAAGGGCCATATCTAGAGACCAATGACTGAACTATTCATTTCGTAAGAATAGTTCCCACATAAGAAGATGCAGGCAAGTAGTAAAATAATTTTTAGAAGTTCGAGCACATTTTTCTTGTACTAAAAAAATTTAAAAATTTGCATTATATTCACAGTTGCACATGCATCTTCTTTTACATGCAAGCCTATTATGGGGAAAATAACCTAAAGATATGAAGGTTATAAAACTAATTAAGTATCAGCTCCACACATCTTCTGGTTTCAGTTCTCTGGAATGAATGAAGTTATGACTGCAACAGGGCATTTCAAATACATCTCACTACCAATTCCCATGTTACTGACTGCAAATCACTTAACTGAAGCCTCTCTCAGGGACTACGTACCATGATCTGCACGAGTGAAATTCCCATGTACGTCAACACCAGCACTACACACCAAAGCAAAGTCATTTATCGTTACAGAGGCATGAATTCAACTTGGTCTAAATCCTAAAATAACTCCCCCATAATATCAATCAGTAGGTTAGAAGCTGCTTGCATATGCTTTCTATGCATCTGCTGTGAAGGCCATAATACAAATTTAGCTTAGAGAAAATAAACTTGATATGTTTTTGCCAAAATACCCACAATACTGGAGGTCACATCTCAACAGTCAGCATTTTATGATGCACTGATTTTATACTATGCCATTTTTTCTTCCAAACTTCCAAGTATAGGAAGCATTGCTCCATCTACCTCAATATTTTCAGAATAAGTGCACAAAAAAACCCCACACACAAACACCCCACCCCACCCCACACAAAAAAAACCATCCAAAACTAGTAACAGGAATCTTAACAGCATCAAACTTCCTCACTTACTATTCCCTTGCTTTATCATATTCACCTTTGCAAGTGCAGATCCACAGAATAAAACACTGTCATTTTATAGTCTTCGGTATTCATTAATTTTACTAGCCCAGAATATCTCAGTAGTTATTACTGAATACATATATTACTGAGCTGAAATCACTTTGAGTCCATTGAAATGCAAACTTTTGTACTGTGCATCTAACAGGATGGCACCAGTCCATCTCATTAGTTCAAATAATATTTCACTTAGATACACATATGAATCATGATTCATGTCACAAAACTGTAATTCCTGCTAAAAGTATTCAAGAAATTATGTAATGCAAAGCAATATACTGTATTATTCATAAGTACTATTATTTACAAGCATTGCTTGTAATTATGAGCACTGCATACAGAATAATTTATGGGAAATGGTTTTTTGTTTTTGTTTTTGTTTTTTTTTTTTCAATTAAGCATGACCACCAGCTTCACAGAAGTACAACTCTTGGAAACAAACCCCCAGTGAGAATAGTCACACTTTAAGTAAGAGGTAATATTGTTCCCATTTTCTTCAATATTTAAATTTAAAATAGCAGACCTTTGAAAAATGTGACAGCAACTGCTTTGCTTAAATATATTAACAGATGAGCACAGAAGGCGTACAAAAATAACCAAAATATTATGTTTTATTCCAAACTAAAATTATCTCAGTATTTTGCTCTCTCTCTTCTGCTAGCAATATTGTTTTAAAGTCTTGGTCTTGTATTACAAATCTTCAGTTATTTTTTAGATTGCAAGGAGAAATTCTGTGGCTTGTGGAGAAGTGTGCAGAAGAAGATGCTCAGCAAACACCAACAGAATGAAGCATCTGTAACATGGTTTCCTGAGGCTGTAAACAACTAGAGGCTGTAAACAACTAGACACAATGATCCCCATGATTCCAGCTCCATGTTCCCATTGCTATATTAGTCAATTAAAAGGGGATTTATTTTATTATTTTTGTTAATAATAACAATATTGTAATATAAAGTAAAATGAAGTTCAACAAGACCAAATGCAAGGTCCTCCATCTGCGTCGGAGCAATCCCAAGCACTAATATAGTCTGGGCGGTGACTCGACCAAGAGCAGCTCTGAAGAAAAGGACTTGGGGGTACTGGTGGATGAGAAGCTCAACATGAGCCAGCAGTGTGCTCTTGCAGCCCAGAGGGCAAATCGCGTCCTGGGCTGCATCAAGAGAAGGATGGCCAGCAGGTCAAGGAGTACTGCGTCCAGTTCTGGAGCCCCTATTACAAGAAGGATATGGATGTGCTGGAATGTGTCCAGAGAAGGGCCACGAGGATGATCAAGGGGCTGAAGCACCCCTCCTATGAAGACAGACAGAGAGTTGGGGTTGTTCAGTCTGGGGAAGAGAAGGCTCCAAGGAGACCTTGGAGAACAAAGCTGGAAAGCTGGTGAGGGACTTTTAGGCTGTTGGGCAGAGATAGGACTAGAAGCAATGGATTAAAACTAGAGATAGGTCGACTCAGGTTAGACATTAGGAAGAATTTCTTCACCATGAGGGTGGTGAGACACTGCAACAGGTTGCCCAGAGAGGTGGTGGAAGCCCCATACTTGAAGATTTTTAAGACCAGGCTGGATGGGGCTCTGAGCAACCTGCTCTAGTGGGAGGTGTCCCTGCCATTGGCAGAGGGGTTGGAACTAGATAATCTTTAAGGTCCCTTCCAACCCTGACAACTCTATGATTCTATGAAATTATTTTGTAACAACATATACAGAACCAGAGTACCAGATACTTAGAAATTCTGCTTACCTTGGACATTTGATCTAGATAACATTTCTGTCAAGTTTTGGAGCTTCCTCCAGAATTAATGTGGTCCCACTTAGGATTAGACACTTGTTTGGAAACAGATTCTCTATCACCTCAAAACTTCATGAATGGATGAAGCTTTCTATAAGCAGTAGAGAAATCTTGCAGTCACTTGCTGTTGTGCTTGTGGGGGACTTTAACCTCCCAGATATCTGCTGGGAATACAACACAGCAGAGGGAACAATCCAAGAGGTTTCTAGAATGTGTGGAGGACAACTTTTTTACACAGATGATAAATGAGCCAACCAGGAAAGTTGCCCTCCTGGACTTGCTCCTTGTGAACAGGGAAGAACTTGTGGGGGTAGTAAGGGTTGGAGGCCATCTAGGGCATAATGATCACGAAATGATTGAGTTTTCTATCCTTAGGGAAACAAGAAGAGGGGTTAGTAAAACTGTCACCTTAGACTTCCAGAAGGCAAACTTTGACCTGTTCAGGAGACTGATTGACAAAGTCCCTTGGGAGGATGTACTGAAGAATACAGGAGTCTAGCAAGGCTGGACATACTTCAGGAGAGAAGTCTTTAAGACGCAGAAGCGGGCTGTCCCTACCTGCCACAAAACAAACAGATGGGGAAGGAGACCAGCCTGGCTAAATAGGGACCTTTTGCCGGACCTCAAGAACAAAAGGAGAGTCTATGACTATTGGAAGAAAGGACAGGTCTCTCATGTAGACTATAAAGGTGCAGTGAAGCAATGCAGGGAGAAGATTAGAAGGGCCAAAGTGAAGCTAGAGCTCTACCTAGCTACGGCTGTTAAGGATAATTAAAAAAATGTTTCTATAAATTCATTAATAACAAAAGGAGAATTGGGGAAAATCTCCATCCTTTATCGGATGAAGAGGGAAACTTAGTAACAAAGGATGAGGAAAAGGTTGAGGTGCTTAATGCCTACTTGCCTCAGTCTTCAGCAATGGAACAAACTATCTCCTGGATATCCAGCCTCATAAGCTGGCAAACAGGGAGGGAAAACAGAATGAGGTTATCACAACTAAAGAGAAGGTGGTCAGAGACCTTCTACACCACTTGGATGCACACAAATCTATGGGACTGGATGGGCTATACCCAAGAGTGCTGAAAGAGATGGCGGATGCACTCGCCAAACCACTTTCCATGATTTACCTGAAGTCATGGCTAACTGGAGAGGTCCCAAAGGACTGGAGGTTAGTAAATGTGACACCCATCTACAAGAAAGGCATAAAGGAGGATCCAAGTAACCTGTCAGTCTGACCTTGGTACCAGAGAAGGTCATGGAGCAGATCATCTTGAGTGCTTTTGCAAGCCATACAGAGGACAACCAGCAGATCAGGCCCAGTCGGCATGGGTTTAGGAAAAGCAGATCTTGCCTGACGAACCGGATATCCTTGTATGACAAGATGACCCGACTACTGGACGAAGGAAAGGCTGTGGATGTGGTCTACCTGGACTTCCGGAAAGCATTTGGCAGTGTTCCCCATAGATTTCTAATGGAAAAACTCATGGCCTAGATGAGAATACAATCTGCTGGATCAAGCACTGGCTAGACAGATGGGCCCAGAGAGTAGCAGCCAATGGTACTGAATCCAGATAGTGGCTGGTCACAAGTGGCGTTCCTCAGGGCTCAGTGTTGGGACCATTTCTGTTTAACATCTTTACTGATGATCTTGATGAGGACATAGAGTCTACCATCAGTAAATTCGCAGATGACACCAAGTTAGGCGGGTGTGTCAATCTGTGTGAGGATAGGGAGGCTCTCCTGAGAGACTTAGATAGACTGGATCACTGGGCCAATGTCAATGGTATGAGTTTCAACAAGGCCAAGTGCCAGGTCCTGCACTTGGGCCACAACAACCCCATGCATCGCTGCAAGCTTCAGGAAGTGTGGTGGGAGAGGTGTCTCACAGAGAGGGATCTGGGGGTTCTAATTAACAAGAGAATGAATATGAGCCAGCGGTGTGCCCAGGTGGCCAAGAATGCCAATGGCACCCTGGCCTGTATTAGAAATAGTGTGAGGAGCAGAAGTAGGGAGGTGATTGTCCCCCTCTACTCAGCACTGGTGAGGCCTCACCTTGAATACTGTGTCCAGTTCTGGGCACCTCAGTACAAGAGAGATATCGATGTGCTGGAGAGGGTGCAGAGGAGGGCAGTGAAGCTGGTCAAGGGAGTGAAGAACAGATCATATGAGGACTGTTTGAAGGAGCTGGGTCTGTTTAGTTTGAGGAAGAGGAGGCTGAGGGAAGACCTCATCACTCTCTACAACTACCTGAAAGGACATTGCAGAGACATTGGTGCTGGTCTCTTCTCTCGGGTAAATAGTGACAGAACCAGAGGGAATGGCTTCAAGCTGAAACAAGGTAGGTTTAGACTAGACACTAGGAAAAAAACCTTCACAGAAAGAGTGGTGAGATATTGAAACAGGCTGCCCAGGGAGGTGGTTGAGTCGCCATCCTTGGATGTGTTTAAGCATCGCTCAGATGTAGTGTTGGGGGATATGGTCTAGGGGAGAACTTGTAGAGTAGGGTTAATGGTTGGACACAATGATCCCAAGGGTCTTTTCCAACCTTAATGATTCTGTGATTCAATTCCTGTTAAGCAATTAAACTTCAATAGATACCTTCTCTCAGCTATAAATTTTATCATGTTGGCAGCATTCAGTGAATGTTTGCTGACATGTTCATCACGTAGTCAATATAAAATTATATAGAATGTATGCATACTTACATACACACGACCATGGACAAAGTCAAGTTATTGATGTATTCTGTAGTAGAAGGTTAACTATATCTTATTTTTATTTGGTTATGATTAGAAGACTAGCAAATGCAGAAAATAAAAAAATCTAAAAACTTTAAAGATTTTTTAAAACATATTTAAAGAATTATTAGAAATAAAAATAAGTTTACCCAAGAGATGTGATTCATCAGACTTATAAAGTTTATCTTTTAGACCACTTTTTAAGCTCACCAAGTTCTTTTATGCAAGAAATATAACTCATTTACAATGGATGATCAAATCTTTCTTCTACATGGTACTATACCCATGTCTATGTAACATTTAGCACAGATAACATAATGTTTTTAAGGATAAGATACAGGAAAAGATTTAGAGTTGAAACAGAATTTAGTTATAATATAGGCACTAAATCCCCTAATAGACTGACTCTCCTTTCTCTTGCTTGCTAATGCTGCCCTCCACTTCCCACTGGAATAATCTCATATACCTCAGCATTGATGAATGTGAAGTAATGCACATATAAAAAAAAAAATATCCTAGCTGTGCACTTAAAAGTGATGAGCAGTTATCACACAAAAATGAAATTTTGGAATTATAATCAGAAAATATCAAATCCATGTTCAGTAGACTTCAAAAAAGTATTCAGAAAGGAACAGAGATTACAACAATTTATTCCATTGTATAGAACTCTGGTACACTTGCATTTTGAACAACACAGATATTCTAGATTTTTCTAGTTGATTAGAATAGAAATGAAAAAAAGAGAGGGACAAAAAGATGGAGCAACCTGCTCAAAGAACAAAAGATTAGACTAGAATTCATCTGGCTTCAAAAAGAAGCAATGGGATATTGCAGAGTTCTGTAAAATAATACACTCGTAGAGAGTGTTGGAGTCTAAAGGAATGTTCTGGAGACGCTCAGCCTATTTTTCACTTGGCAGTCATTGTTAGGAGACAACATACTAGTCCAGACAGTCTTCAAGTCTGATCCAGTAAAGCTACCCTTATGCCTCTACTAAGAGAGATGAAGAGTGATCCCATTCACCTGTTCTGCTAACAGTGCCTTGTCTTGATATGGTTATGAATAAGCTACAGTGAAGTTTGAGGACAGTGTGCAGAATATGACTCCAGAAAAATTAAAAGTACAGACAAAAGTGGTTAATGGCAATGACTGTCACTCCGGGGGGAAAAAAAAAAAATTAATGATACACTGTTTACCACACAGTATTGTGTGTGAACCTGCCACACAGAGCACACACTTCCCATAAACACTGCAGCACACAAACAACAGGCTTTATTTGCAATACGTATAATTTTGAAAAATAACTAGATAATAAATAATGGAAAGCCTTTAAGTTGTAGTTGTGCTTACAGTCATTTATGGAATCCCACTTTAACTATATTAAGGAATGGAATCTGCATTATCAACTTTCCAAAAGAATACATCTACTATACATATGACTCTTCTCCATGAAAAATAATGACAATATGTAAGGTCTTCTCATTATGCCATATATACATTTTAAGGTATTTAAGGGTATTACGTGACATTTAAAGTATTAAGACAGAAAGGACATGCTGACATGAACTATCTTTCTTTCCCTTCCCTTCTTCAATTCCATTAGGTTATCCAAAATAACAAATAAAAAAAATATTCAGTGAAATTTGTGTTGTAGATCTACAGAAACAATGACAACATTTCTGAATACGAGGTAAGACTAAGTATTATCTCCCCTTCTACAACACCCACAGGTTGAAGATCATAGACTAAACTGTTCTGCCTTCAGGTGCTTGATTTTTGAACAGTTTCAAATCTCTCCAAATTTTGTGCTTTTCACATAGAATTTTTCTTTAAAGAGCCGCGCCATTTCTTGCATATCCCCAAAGCATTTAAATGGATGTAGCAGATACTGGGTTTAAGTATTTGAGAAGTTCATGTTCTATAAAGAAAGTACACACACAGGTTCTATTTATAAACATTTCTATACACCTCTGCAAGTGTCAGTGCATCCTGCACAGAATTGGGATTCAGTCAGCCTAAACAGGATGAACAGCCATTTTCATATTAATATGCAATTATGAGCTAAACGTGATTCATATTCATATGTTAATATCAAGCACGTTTATCAACGTACATGTTGATAGGAAAACACAAGGTTCAGCAAGTACAGAAGATCTTTCATATTGGGATACACATATCAAGTTCCCCAGAGAGGAACAGCATTTTATTCCTCCATGGGTTAATAATTTGCTCAGTTTAAAAGAGATGGCACCTGCTCTGCCAAACACATATTTGCATTTCCAAAGAATGAGAGCAGTAAACAAGACAAGGGGAGGAGTGCTGAAACTTTTCCTGAATAAATTAAAGATTAATAATCTCTAAGGGGAAGGGATGAAGTATTTGAATCTGAATGAAAACTGCAGAATGTGCCAAGAAACATGTACAAGAATTGGCAAACTTTTCCTGCTTGTGATGCTCTCCAGTGAAAGCTGGCCAAGAACATAAATAATGCAAGATGAACCAAACCTTGACCTCATGGCAAATCTAAGGAGTTGTACCTCGTCGAGATACATAGATTTAGGTCTGATTTCAGTAGAGGTAAACAAAGCAATATTATCACTTAGTTCTGTAATTGCTGTCCTTATAAATCCATGCTTCACAGTAGTTTATTTTGGATTTTGCAAAAAATGCTTTTCTTTATTTTTATCTTAAGATGGTAGATGAGTTAAGTAGGAAAACACAAGTTTTCAAGGCTTCTAGGTCATGAAAGCATTACTCCACCTCCATAGCAGTGGTTATCCTTTAAGTTCGGTCCTGGACTAAACACACACAGAATTCACTATCTTAATACATGAACATGTTAGCATAGTGAAAAAGTAGTATGTCATGTCTTCCTTTACCTGGACAGCATTTGGAGAGTTGGTAATGTAGGATCTGAAATGAAAAAGCTTCACTGAATTACTACAGTCGATCAGGAACATGCCCTGAACTGAAATAAGGTCAGAGGGAGTATGTCCCAAACCCTGAAGGAGTGTTCTTCGAAAGTATAAGATCTTTTATTTGGCTGACGCATTCTTACTAGTTTTCTCTAGAGCTGTCTGCTCATTAAACTACACTGCAATATGATTGAATATGTTACTGTTATTTAGAAAAGTACATTTATATGGATTCTACAAATTCTTCTGTCATTGACAAATGACCTTCCCTGACCTTTGGCTCATCAGACCTGATTAAGAACACACAGAAATCCTTACTAGAGACTTGAATTTCTTCCTGTTCATTAGTGATACAACTAGATAAAAGTACTGGATCATCCATCAAGATTATTTTTCTCAACACTGAGACATTTAAAAAAAAATCACCATACTGGTGCACTGTCTAATACAGGATAGAAATATATCTTGATCACTCATACAAGTAACCTCAGAAGATGTTTTTACACTTTCTGGATACCTAAATTATTTATAAGAAACAGTCTGTGACACAATAAAAAGCTTTTCTATGAGTCATTATTTTGAATTCACAAAGGAAAAAAAAAAAAACAAACTGAATATGGTATTTTACTATGTAAGGAACACCAAATAATCACTTGCCATTTTCAGTTTAAAGGGGAAATAAACGAATATTCTTATCAGAGTAATCTACTATGATTAGCATCAGCTAATCTTCAAAGCTTAGATGTTTCTCCAGGATTCATCCATACATTTTATTTTTATGAAGAAATGGCTTTTTCTACAGCACTAAGCCTAAAAAAGGGCTATCAATAAAGAATTAAGACAGAGGCTTTTTTGATAAAATGATATCATAGACATTTTTTAGGATATGAAGAAAAAATGGAAGTGCTCCAAAGTACTTGTTTATTTAGATATATTTAAAAATAGGTCCTCTAATATTTAACTAGTGGTATGTGGCAATTACTTTTTTAAGGCTATTTTACTTGATATTTATTTTCAGTAATGCATACAGAAGATTTGATACATTCTAAGGAGTTCAACTCTCCCTTGCACTTTTCCTTCTAGTTGAGAAAATAAGGCTACAATTTATCTCACCCAAAGCCAGATGACTTAAAAGTAGACCTTAAACTGTGAAAAAGTCATCCCAGCCAGGCACCCTTTATAATTAATTGAGAGACCTGGATACATCCAGAATGTACTTCAGCTGACCTATATAAGATGATCATCTTAAAAATTAAAAATTCCCTCAGCAGGTGCTTTTGTGTTTCCATTAGCAATAACAGGAGACAGAAGGTAACCAGATGGTATTTAGATAATGACTATAGCACAGATTACATATATTTTGAATATTATCAAAAATTTGCACTCTAAGTAATGACTAAATTATCAAAATACAAAGAAATAACCAAAGTAAAAATCTTGAGTAAAAAATTCCTAGGAGTACAAGGAAGCAGCATCCTGATTGTATAAAAGAGCTTCAAAGTTTAACACTTCTAATCCTAAAACCTTTTCATAGAATCTACTAGTTTAAATTCTCTTAAACTTTGGAAAAATATTTTCATTGAAGACTAACTTAGGAAAAATAATAAAATGAAAATAACAGTAACTGTTAAACTTCTTTTCACAAACCTCCTTTATTCCTGTCTGTAAGTACATATTTGGCTGTTTTCATCTACCTCAATTTTTTTTTTTTTTTTTTCTTTTTTTTTGGAGGGGCTGTTAATTCTGTTATCTGCCTTTTTAATTTTATTTTTTTTTCTTTTTTCCTTTCTCCCTTCTTAAAAACGTCCTTCTGGCCTTATCCTAATATTACCTCCCATTCAGTTGATGAATGCAACCACTCATGCAGGAAACATGAGAAAAACCACAATTAGAGAGGCAAAAGATTCCAGAGGAAAAAAAGCCACAGACTTGATTCTTGGGATGCAGTGGTTCTTAACTCTTATGCCTCAGCCATAGCCTCTATGTACCAGATTTACAAGATACCAATTCTTTTCCTTTTAGAAGACAAGGCAGCAAAGCCTACTGATTTCATATCATCCACAGTTCTTTGCTGGGCTGATAGGACTGCTGCTATTTGCCACTGCTACCTTTTGTTTAAGTTTAGCTTGTCAACCATCTAGAACCACACACATACAAATACGTAACTGCATCAGCCTGCTGGGTTTGGCTGGGATAAAATAATTTTCTTCACAATAGCTAGTATGGGGCTACATTTTGGATTTGTGCTGGAAACAGTGTTGATAACACCAGGATGTTTCAGTTACTTCTGGTGCTTACATAGAGTCAAGGCCTTTTCTGCTCCTCACCCCACCCCTCCCGTGAGTAGGATGGGGGTGCAGGAGAAGCTGGGAGAGGAGACAGCCAGGACAGATGACTACAACTGACCAAAGGGATATCCCATACCATATGTCATGCTCAACATATAAAGCTGGGGGAAGAAAAAGGAGGTGGGGGGATGTTCAGAGTTATGGTGGTTTTTCTGCTCAAGCAACCATTACATCTGATGGATCCCTGGTCTCCTGAAGATGGCTGAACATCTGCCTGCCAATAGTAAGTAGTGAATAAATTCCTAGTTTTGCTTTTCTTGTGTGTGCAGCTTTTACTTTACATATTAAACTGTCATCATTTCAAAGCAGTAGTTTCCTCACTTTTACCCTTCCCATTCTCTCCCCCAACCTGTTGAAGGGGGAGTGTGCAAGCAGTTGTGTGGGGCTTAGTTGCTGGCTGGGATTAAACCATGACAACAAAAATCCACATGTACTTCAACAATGTTCAGTACTGATTGCAGATAATTTCCAAACTTGAACCAGTTTATGCATCAGAAGTGTGCACCTGGAGACATATTTAAACCAAACAGAATAAATTTAACTAGTTGCTTTTCTTTTACTCAACGTGTTTTAGAAAACAAAGGAAAAGAGGATAGAGTTTCTATTATTCATGTGAGTCCCCCATGTTCCCTGAATAAACTACCACTATATTGAAATCCTTTATAATGTCCCACAAGACAACATCAAAGGGAAGCAAGGCACCATTGCACAGAAGAAGTCCGAGTTCAATGCACACAGTACAACACAGACTTTTGTGAAAAACTGCATTATAACTCTGTTGGGATTCTTCCTAATGTAAGGACTAGAGAATTGACAACTAGTTACTACTACACTAGACAACCCATTGAATATGGGGGG
>JANHGN010026180.1:0-16226 GCA_024605025.1 Megaceryle maxima
AAACAAAAAAACTAAAAAAAAAGAAAAAAAAAAAAAAAAAAAAAAAAAAAAAAAAAAAACAAACCACAAAACAAAACAAAAAAAACCAACCCAACAACAAAACCTTGCTTATCCAAAGGGAGGAAAAATAATAGTCTTGCAGATTGGGATGAAATTAAGTTTAATGACTGATGTTATTTGGAATTCAGAATATAGGCTTACAAGAACAAGAGTACACAGCTACACAAGTTATACTCCAAATGCCTCTTTGTGTTTTGTTTGTTTTTTAACTCCAGTGGACTGGTTGTTAGATACACATCTCAAGAATGACACCACAGCCACATAAAATTCTGATTTGATACACAGAAATGCAAGTAACCACATATCATACAGCAATCTTCGTTTTAAAAGACTGACTTCTTCCAAGATTATACCCTAAAGCATTTCTACTGGCCATAACACAATAATAATTTTATCTCTTATTTGCTACGTAAATTATGTTAAGTAGCACAAAAATTAGAAGTTTCTTCTCAACAGATTTAAAGTTTGCCACGCACATTCCACAACCAGTAGGCACTGACATTATGGCTAGATGTTTATCTCCTGTTTTAGGTCAGAGAAATGTCAAATCAGTAAAAAAAAAAAAACACACTACAGCTATTTCAGGGGCCTCAGGTCCAGGATCATAGTCTGCAAAACAACGAATTTTGGTGTTGAGGGAAAATCTGGCAAGGAAAATTGTCTGCAGTAATTGTAAGGTAATTTATATCAAATTTTATTTTAATTTTTTTTTTATCTGATTTACTTTAACATTACAAGATCATATCAACAACAGTAACTGGATTGTTTTAAATTCTGTCTCATTCATACCTGCTAACACTTTTCTTCCCTTGCTAAAAGTACATGGTCTGAGGTCAAGAAATGTGACTTGAGAAATGGCTTGGATAGCTCATAACTTCAGTTAAGAAGTCAATTTCAAATTATGGAAAACTAAAAGAAAACAAGTCTAGAAAACTGAGAAATAATTTTAAAGAAGAAAACATACTTACCTATAGGATATCCCAGTGCAAAGTCATTGCTTTGTGTAGCAAATATAGGGAACAAACCTGCTTTGCTAAATCGATTCTCAGGGTTCGCTACCAGCAAGGTTAAAACGCAGACTAAGAAAAACACAGCAGCTTTGGCAACCAAAATACTGTACAGGAAGGACCAATTCACATTAGAAAAGTTAAGTACCACCATGTTTTTGAACAGTAGAGCTGGGAGTGCAAAACGGGACACAAAATTTCCCAGTCCTTTGGCCTGAGTTGATGTGATAATGTTGGCTCTTCCAGCTATGTAGCCACAGAGAATTATTCCGAAGCATTCTAACAAGGCTGGGAAAAGCCTGCTTATTGACATAGAAGGAGTACCGCTGGTGGAATTGAGTCCAACTTGTGCAGGCAAAGAAATAGACATATTAGCTGAAGATGAGAGGTTCTTTGTGTTGAAGTCTGAATAGCTATCCATTTCCTTTGACCACCTCTTGGTGGTCAAGAGCATGAAATGATCTCATCTGTAAAAGAAACAAAAATACTTATTTATTAACTTCCAAAACTGTGGGTTTTAATATTTACGGTATTAGGCTTGCTGATAGAAGAGTTTACACTTACAAGGACGTTACAAATAAATAATGAAACAAATAAGAAGTAGCTAAAGAGAAGAAACTCTGAGAAAGAATGCTAAAAAAAGGCATTCCATACACACATCATATTCTCACAACTCCACACAATTTAACAAGACAACTGATGGAGGCTAAAAATCCCCACAGAAATTTGAGGGTACCACTGAAATATTAAAATTAAATGTAGATTGGACATTCAAACAGCAAAAATCTGTTGCATGAAAGAAGATACAAGAATAATTTTTTTTTTTTTTTTTTACTATTCTAGGATCTGAACATCATTTTGAATAAATTAAAACCCTTCATCACTTTCCACACATTGTTTCAAAAGCAGTCATTACTAAATTCTCAGTATATATGCCTCACTTTCCTGGACTACTGTTACAAGACTAGTTAACTCTAACAAAAAAGCCCAAGACTCTTTACATACTTAATAGCAGCCTGTAATCTGCCTTACCTCCTCAGCTCACTATCAATTCCCAACTACAATTTTCACATACCCTTTGCTTTCAACAATCTTTTTTTTGGTTTTCTTTTCTAACTCCTTTTGTTTGCCTAAGCATATCTTTGTCTCTGGTCTTCCCTGAGCCATGTCCTACTTGGTTCTTTTTCCTTCACAATAAAAATACACTTTGAAGTCACAATATTTAAATACCATCCCTGACCTTCCTTAACTCTTGCTGTTCACCTCTGCTTTCCTGTGCTCAGCTTTATGCATGTCTGTGAGTCCTCCTCCTTTAATCCAGATTCTGTCCCCGAAACAACTCTTACCAAAATCAGAACTCTCAGAATCAGTTTTCCATCTTCATCCTTTCAACCATCACCTTTTTCATAACCAGTCTCTTCTAGAAATTTTGCCTTTCCCGTATCTTTTGTAATTACAGCACCCCTGAATTGTCCTCCCATCTCTACTTGTTCCTATAACATTCACATGGGAGTATGCCTCTAAATTTCTGTGGGTGCCGATAGGGCTTCTTCCTTCTTCTTCCTTTGTCTCCCTACATCCTCTGCCTGTGTATTATCATAAGCACTTATTCAATTATAAATAGATGACTCATAGATCTCTCTAATTCAGACCTATCTTCTACTAAAACTATCATTCAACCTGTCTGCAAGATCTCTTTTGTGGATTTTCTGCTGTCAATTCAAGTCTAATGAGCCCAAAACTGCCCTCCTCCTCCTCCTGTTTTGCCCAAAAGATACTTCCTCAGTTACTCTGTGCCATGTATTTATTTTGCTAAAGGCTTGTGACAAGGATTACAAAATCCTCTAATTTGGGAGAAATGCAAACCTAATGAACTCATTCATCTATAACTCTGTTGCCAGGAAAATCATCACAGTCCATCAGTACCAGTTCTTCTTTTGTACATCCTTCCACGGACTCATTCTCCATGTCAAAACACCCTTGGCTTTCATATTCTTTTACAGCATTACCTTATGGCCTCTTAATCTATTACAGAGTAACAAGAGAATCAATGCTTACAAGAACTGAATGCCAGGCAAGGAAGATAAATTTGACAAAGAATTGTATGTAACTTCTCCACTCTGGCATTTGGCAAGGCCCTCTGTACCTTCAAGAAAGATTGAGAGATCAAATCATGATATCACCCTTCAAGCTTGTACCTTGCTTTGTGCAACTTTGACCTCTCCCAACATTTCAGTATCATTAGCTAAAGATACACTTCCCAGTTAGCAAGGGATCCACATGAGACACAGTGGCCACTGATGCTGTTGCTTACCCATATTGCTACATATAATTTTTTAGGCCCATAATAGTGTATGCATCAAATTAAGTACTTATGTACAACACATAGCCTTGAGACTTCTGATCTTTGCTTGTTAATGATGCCCTGTGAAAGGGCTGACTATAACATAGCAGGTTCTATGTGCAAGTAGACATGTAATGTGTACAAATCAGATGAAGAGAGAGGACTATCAAACACAGTCACTAGTCCACAGCAAGGTCTTGCCAAAACCAGATGTGGCTTTGATAATGATACAGCTCTAAAATACGTGCAGTCCATCAGCCAACACCACATATAAAATGCTGATGTGACTAAAGCCTGAAGTACTTTGGAAAGGAAGTAGAGAGAGAAACTAAGGCAAAGGTGAACTGATTTGCCCTAAGCCATTTAAAATATCAGTAGCAAAACTGAGATTCCCAATTTGCAAACCAGTGCTTTGTACAGCAGAATGGTCAGATCTGTGCAAATTAACAACCGGTTTAAGAGTCGTCTCAGCTTCTTTGTATTCTGTCTGCAGGGAATACAGAACTCTTAACAGCCAAGTCAATAAGCAAGTAAATCAAGCCAGAGCAAAGGTGAGGTCTTGCGTACTCTGTTTCACACTCTGGCATCCAGATACACACAATCACATATAGGATGAACTATTTGACTCACAACTTTTATTTATGCCTGAGGCTTTTAGTAAGCACTCTATCCTGGACTACGCAGCTGCAGCATCCACATCTGCCCAGTGGCCTTGGCTACCTCTTCTCTCAAGGAGAATAAGTCTCACTCCAAGTAGGGCTTATTTTAAAGGCTATATTTTTCTTATGTTATAGATTATATATTCACCTAGATCTATTTGGACCAGAAGTTCAAAGCATCATCTACTACAGAACGACAGAAAAACTTGCAATAAATCAAGCAGACAACAAACCATTTGCTACTAGCAAAACTTTGGGAAGTTGCTGGGATTTGCAAAATGCCCAAAAGAGGATCAGAGACAGATTTTGAACACTGAATTCTTGAAAGAAGCTAGCCACATTCTACACTAGTTGCAAGGTAAAAAGGCTTTTTTTTGCACATCCTCAACTCAAATTCTTCAAGCTTGCATCACTGCACAGATGTAAGGTTCCTGGTAATGCAACATGTTCAACCTACTCCCTGCTCTGTTGAGGTATTTTTTCCAGCAAAAAGATACACATGAAGCTTTTTTTACCAAATGCAACACTTGATCTGCAGTGCATTCTGGCTGTATCTATCCCTAAATTCTACCACTGCTTCTCATCTTCTGTGCTTTCCCATCCAAGGCTGTATCTTCTACCACCTTGTGAATGCTAACAACAGAATTTGTTTTCTCATATTCTTACCCACAAAAGCCACATTCTGCATACAGTTATATAGTGGGAAGGACTTTTACCACTATAGCATGTCTTCCCTCTCTCAAAGCAGTTAAGAGCTACCCAGGCTTTTTGCTTGCACAGACTAATGCGAGTCTATCAATATAGCTTCACAGGGGAGTCCATCAAGATAGTTACACAAGCCCATATTTGTAAACCAAAATTGTGCCCAAATTAAACACCTCTCTTCCCTCTGTATTAAAATTATTATTTCTCATCCTGAAATGGATACAAAATACAGATGTGCCCTTGTCTCCATTTTATAATTTAGGCCCTAAATAAAAATGCATAAGTCTGACTCTCTAGTTCTGTCAGTCAGTAACACACGCTAAATCCTGTTATCTTCCTCCCTAGATCAAAACTGACACACCCACACATCCTACAACCAGCTTTTGTGAAGTGCCACAAATATTCCTACAGCTTTCCTTCAGGCTATCTTCACCTTGAATTTCATTACAAGGGACCCTGTAAAGTCAGCCAGACCCAATTTTTGGTGAACCACATGGGTTTCAAAGAGAGAATCTGCATCACAGTAAAAGCTGCTACTGCCAATCCTTAGAAGGCTTTGAGTGAATCATCTTCTCAGCTCCAGCAGTGCACACATACCAAAATATTCACGTTTACACAGGTTACCTATTGCAGAGCAGCGGGTATTTTCCAGAAATGCAAGCTCTCACACAGTGTGCTGCTTAACAGAGTGAATACATCTCTCAGCCCCTTTTGCTTTACAGGGTGCATGCATTTATATAACTGTTGTGAGATTATGTAATGCTTAATGACAGATTTAACATAAAGCTTTATCACACCTAGGGCTTAACTCAAACTAGCACCTCACACGAGCAGAAACATCTTCAATTCACAGTTCTTCATGAAACTGAAGAACTGATCTGATGCAAATCAGAACCTTATATATTCTACAAAGAAACTCATCTGTTCTTACAGCAAAAGTAACAAATTAACTAGTCAAAAGACACTATAGTAAGGAAATACAATACAGTTCCAAAGTAAAGCACTTAGCTTTTACTCCATAGGACATGCGATTTGTGATTATCCCTTCAGGGATTGAGATTTGAATACTTGAAAATTCAGCCACAGCTTCACTGTTAGGAACTACAGGCCAATAAAGAAAAAGGAATTAGGAATAACACTGCCTCATCTGCTGTCAACTGTGTCCACTATAGCTGTTTGCAGCCATAAGTGGGGAAAAAAAAAAAAAAAGCCTTGCATTTGTAAGGACAGTGCAGCCAGCATGTGAGGAAGCCTGGTATGAAGACCAACAACAGGCAGAGAACAAGTGCAGTTTACAACTCCCTTGTAACAAACCGGAGCACTGATACTTGCCCACTTCTCTCCTAGGGTGTTAATATTTGTAAAGTGTTAAAATTCACCAGACCAGAAACTCAATTCTCCAGCAGCTCCAAGTTAAGCAACATCAGGTTCCTCTCTGAGTACTGAAATAGAGAAGATATCTCCTTTACCAAGAGGAAAATCCCTTTCATCTGTCCTAGTGAAAGGCAAAGATGGTACAAGAGAATAGAAGAGATACCTCAACTTAAACCTTCTCTCTGGTCTCTCTCTCAAACTTTCAGCTGACAATCACTCTCATGATAATTCCAGTGACAATGGCAAACTGTGCACATTGTTCATAAATTACAACCCACAATGTAACCTTATTTCCTATTTTAATGCAATATAGAAAGATCCCACAGATGACACATTTTTATACAGGATGCTGAAAGCAGAATCGGGTGAGAAAGAGCTACAGTTCCTGGCAGCTCTAGCACCTTATTCTGAGCTCAGGTAAAAGAATGTACTATATGCATTTTGATGTAAAATTTTGTACAGTAAGTCAAAGAGAAAGCAACTTGAGAGAGTTACAATGGTAAAATTAAGTTGGAAGAAGTGATTACTGCAGCTCCTATTCTTGCAAGTTAACCACAATTTTCACTTTTCTCTTTAATGTGCTAAGAAAGCAGATGGAGGACAATATAGTAATAGAAATTAACCAAAGAAGAGAGCTTGAAATCCAGACAATGCCATAAGAAATATCAGACCTTAAGTGTCTCTGAGCAGCTGTTTTTCAAGTTCACATTTCTATTTTCAGGGGTTTTTTTCTATGCTGTTATTACAAGAAAACATCTGGACAAGATAGAATTGGGGGAAGCAGAGTGCATAGGAAACCCTGCAAAGTCTTGGCCTGCCCTGAGCACACGACTGGCAGAGCTTGCAACCGCAACACTCAGAACTACATCAAAATTTGCCAGTACAGGTGTTCAAACAAGGCCAAATGAAGCAACAGTTGCCAACAGCACAAAATATCATGCCAGAAAAACAAATGGAAAACACACTTCCCCTTAATTTTCAATTAGGCTCATCTTAGGGCTTGTCAACAGATATATATATATTTGAAGCAAACAGCAAGACATTTTTCAAAAGACAGGTGATATTTTACTGTCAGGACCCTTTAAAATGCACCTCACCCCACTTACCAAATAGCGATGAAACATCCTTTGACTTACAATGAGAAAGACACAACAAAACCAGCGTCTCTCACCTTCCCCTTTCTTGCCCATCACTGGTCTCCTTTCTCTGGTCACCTCAGCTACGAGCATACAGCATTTTCACTCACCCCAGAGATAAAAAAAATAACAGCACTGTCCTGTGTGACAGCTGCCTCATTAGAAAATCAAGCCAGAAGTCGGGGGAAGAAGCAGGCAGCTTACCTACTTAGCTTTTGGCAGGCGCCTCTGCACAGTGTACGTATAAAGGATTTGTACTCTGCCAAGGTGAGAACCTCTTCAAGGCCGAGGCCGCCGATACCAAGGCCCAGGAGGGGAGGGCTAGCCCGGCCTGGCCCGCCCCGGCCCGCCCCGCCAGCCCAGCACTCGCAGCCGGCTCTGCACCCGGCGGGGCAGGCTCCGGGGCCGACGCCCTAGGGGGTGAGCGCCGCTGCCGCGCACCACCCCCCCACCGCCGCGAAGGCCAGGTCCGGGCCGGCGCCCAGCAGTGCTGAGCAGGGCCCGCGGGCGGGCGAGCAGGGCCCGCGGGCGGGCAGGGCCGCCTGGCTGCACGGCGGACGCCGGCGGGTGGGAGGGATCAGCCACAAGATGGCGGCGGCGCGCGGCAGAGCCCCTCAGACCTCGGGTCACCGGCGGCGGGAGGGCGGCCCGGTGGCGGCCTGGCCCTGCTGCGCCCTTTGCGCTGAGGGGGAGACGCTTTCGCTCTTGGGAGCTGCTTTCCCTGGCAGGAATGAAACGAGCTTGCGCCGCCTCCGGCTTCTCCCCGGAGTAGATCGAGCTCCCTGGCGTCACCTGCCCTCAGCGCAGCCCTGCCCGGGTAAGGAGCCTTAGGGCAGAGCCGTGGCGGACACAACACAGCCCCCGACTTCAGCAGGGGCCGGCGCGGGGCTCACCAACATTTATCTGCCCGAGCCAGGGCTACCGCCCTCATCCCGGCGTGGGCCGATAGCGGGGCCGGAACCCCGTCTCCCTGCGCCGTGCAGCCCTGGTCCCTGAGCCTTCTACACTAATTTCAACTTACTATTTTAGCAGTTAAGAGTACTTAGAAACAAAGTATCATACTTTCTCCATGGCGTCAGTTCCCGAGGCTGGTCACAAAGGAATTTCCCCAGTAAAAATGGAAAGCTGGTAATAGCCAAAAGATTTTCTTTCCAAAAAAGAGGACCCAGCTTTCTCATGGCTTCCTGTTTTTAATGCAACTAGGGAAGACAGCAGCTTGAGCTGCCCCTTTTCTGGGAACTAAGCCAGATATTGCCACCACAAAGAGAGCAAGTGTGAAATTCTGCCTATTGGAAACTTTCATAGTTCATTTGACCAAAATCAGCTTGTCTGACTTGTTAAGTGTGGCAGACATAGGGCAATGGGTGTCCTAACTGCAGTAAGTGATCTTTCTTGGCAAAGGTGACACCATCCTGTCTGTGTGCTCAGTAGTTTTCCCCCCTCCAAACTGGAGACTTAAAGCAAAAAAAAAAAAAAAAAAAAAGAACTGTTCCTCTTCCCCTTTCATGTAACATCCCAAGGAGACCAAAACAGATGGGAAGAGAGGATTATCTAAACCAAAAAGATGTATGTGACAATTTATGAAGTGCTGTCTCAGATGTGATCTAGTAAGTTTGCTCATAGTTCAGTTTACAAGGTCTACTGTCAAAATACTTACATGAAGCTTAACAAGCAAATCAGATCCATCTCAGCTCTAGCAAGTACACACTCCTAGGTTAGGAAAGTGCACTTGACCCGAGTCTTATGTTTTCTTTTGGGGAACACTAAGGAATGAAAATACTCAAAAGCATGAAACTGTAGTACCAAAGGCACATGATAAGATAAAAGAAATAGAAAAACCCCAAACCAAAAAAAGTTATCTTTAGATATTTAATTATTTAGGTAAAGTTGTGTGAATTATAGCTACTAAGAAAAAATAAGGGAATTATATGCATGGAAATAAATAATTAGGACTTAAAATAGCATATTTCCTCTTGCAGATTTTATTATTTTACAACATATTATAAGCAACCTAGCAACTACCTGTCATTGACATGCAGCCATTTTTGAGATGAACAGAGAAGAGCATTAGGTTTTGACCCCATACCCTAAGAATCATGAAATCTTTATTAACCAGACTGTACCATCATAACAGCACCATGAGTAACTAAATCACTGGATCCTGTAGGACCAGTTTGTCACTTGGTTGGGAACTAGTAGAAACACAGTTTGTTAGCACCTCTTGACCTGGATAATTAACAGTGATAAATTAAGATCAGAGTCAAGAATTCTTTCTAATGCAGTACCGAATGCACAGGATACTCCAGCATATTCACACATACTACACAAAGTCCTGCTTTGCAGGACAGCAAAGGACAGTATCTTCTCACTGTTTGACACCTCCTCCCCACTCCCCCAGTAATTAACCAAAGCTCTGTAGACTTTTTCTTCAAGCCACATGTTCTTCTCTGGCTTTAAATGTACCTTTGTTTTGAGTGGAGCCTCTTTGTGTTCTAGCACCCTGTGTTTCTAACAGTCTCCTTTCTTTTTCCTTTGAAGGTCTTTGTAAACTAAGGGTGAGAGTCATGGACACCCATTTTCATGGGGTTTTGTCCAACCCGTAGAAATATCAAAAAGCACCCCTGTATTTATAGAAAACCCAACATTTGGACTTGCAACAACCATAGCTATAATAGTGTGACTAATGTAAGGGAGGGGCGAGTTTTTTGTCTACAAACTACCAAGAGAATGGATTTGTACAGTCCATCAGGTCTTGATCACAGCTATCATCTACCTCTGGGAATTCAACTTCAGCAGTTTAACTGTAGATCACAAAAAACACCATGACTAACATTGCAAAGCCAAGCTTTCCAATAGTTACTAAATAAACGTAAAACTGGAAGCTGTCCCCAAAATCTTAACTTGATCCACTTGAGCATTCCCACACCACCCAATACATAATCATGAACTGTTTTACCCCTTGATTTTTGTTCTGTTTTCACTCAAGTCTGATGCTTCTATCCGTTTATGTGCCACCAAAGAATTCAGCTTAGTGTATGGGAGAGACAGTTCCTGCTTTTTGATGTGGGCAACAATGCAACCAGTGAAAAGCAGCCGGAGGAACCATTACAAGAGTCATCCTGCTGATCCATGGCTTTCATCATACTCACTTCCCTATGACAATTACATGTACACAGGCTGGCTCCAGGAGCTGCAAGAGGCTTAACTCTCTCATTGAGAACAGGATTCAGATAATTTCGCTTTTAAGATCCAGCAGTGATCACACACACAGGTATTTGTCAAAGGCATATAGCTGAGCCAAACTGGGCAGATTTTCAGGGAATCACAAATGTATCTTCATACTTGATATAAAGGCTACTTTACTGGTAAACTGCAAGTGCTTGTTACAAAGCCTGAAACACAGGAGTATTCTGAAGAAAAATCCTCAAGAAATTACTGTAAGCAATTACATTTATCCAGTTTGTTTATGGAAATACTAAAAGTGTTTTTTACTAGAAAGAGTCTGAGAGCTAGCATGGAAGTTGTAGCCAAATTGTTAAGCTACGATGATAACTGAAAGCCAACACTGCCTTACAATAGGTAATGAGCTTCAAAGCAGCATTACTGATTGAAAAAGTAGCACCAACATCTCTCTAAATAACCTCTCAGTAGGATATTACAGAAAAAGTGATTTTTCCAAGACCAGACTGAAAGAAGAATACAGAAGATGATCAGACATCAAGAATGTTGGCAAATGCATAAGGATGAAATCTGTCTGGAAATCAACAGGTATAATCTGAGTACAGGAATTACAATGGGTGGAGAGACCAGCACTTCTTAGGTAATCTCCTTATATTCGGTTACAGGAAAAATACTTAGTCAATGCTCCTTGTTTATTGACAAGGAGCCAAATTTTAAACGAGTGATACCTACAGACAACAAAGCTGCCTAACTCTAATATTGGAAGTAGTACTGTTCTCGCACTGCTCATTGCTTAACAAGTAAATGGACAATATAATGCACAAGGCAGCGACCCATGCTCTACCTCTGACAAATTTTCTTAGCCAACTCCATCTGAAAATGCATGTCTAACTTTGATTATCTAAAAATGTAGTTCAGGATTCAGAAAGTTTGTTGGTTTCTAATGCGTGTTCTCTTGCAGTTGTGTGTAGGATGATCAGGAAGAACATCAGGTGCTTAATCTGTATCTAGATGTGTTCGATCATTTAGACTGACTCACATGGTTACTGGAAAATAAACTATAGCTTACAATATACCTATGTTTGATGAGGCAGTTAAGCAACAAGGGAAACCTGAGGAAAATTAATCTGTGAACAGGCAATAGGCCCCTGGATTTCTTCTCTGAAGGTGGGTGTCAAAGAAAAAGCACTTAATAGTCCAGTGAAAGAATTTCTGAAACTTTTGAGGCTTAAGCACCATGAAAAATCCAGTGTCTCTGTCCCTGAGAGTAATCTAACCCAGAGGCCAGGAGAATGCCTAGCCAGATGCTGTTACCCATAAGCTTGAAGCTTTTTAACGCAGAAATGATGCACTGGATGTTTGAGTTCATTTATATTACCTTGGAACATTTCTGTAAAACATCTTCCTGTTTATCTGCTCATTTACAATTTTGCAGTAGTGCCCTTCATTATCTGTTGGTTCCGAGAACTTAAGTGATATTTTTGGTATAGTGTCTTTTGTAAGACAATGTGTACATTCAAGCTCTTTTTGCAAAGTCCATGTTTACTGTACCATACTTCCAGTTTGTTCTGTGGCTGAGACAAGGACATGTGTTACTGGTATGTCACAGAGCTGAGAATGGAATTATAATATTGTATTTGCCATAAGAAAATACATGAAGCCAATACAGTCAGCTTGCAGAAAGTCAAACTAAACCTTCAGTAATAGTTACGTATGCTCAGGTCTGTTGAAATGGACTGCTCTTGTAAGCAAGCCCAGTAAATATTAGAGAGGTGAACTGCACCATGAACAAAGCAAAAAATAAAAGTTTGCCCTGAATTCAGTAAAGTTCAGAATAACCCCAGATGATTTCAATACTATGAGATTTTTTTCTGAAACTGTTCTCAGCAGAGACAAAACAATGTTGCAGAGCCCTCCTACATCTCTAAATTCCACCATTGGTGCTAGGATATCAACTTGTTACTCAGCTCAGCAAGAAGGCAAGTCTGCTGAAATCAAGTACTAGGACTTATAGCTGAGTAAGCAAGTTAACCTGTCTGACCAGGGGAAAAAACCAAAAAAGAAATACACAACTATCACACAAAGCAATCGCTATTCTAACACAGTAGTTTCAAATGCTTTATCTGGAAAATTATAAAGTCTTGTCTATTTCCCTCGTATTATGGTTAGAGCTTTATCTATTGTATGTAGACACTTAAAATACTTTTTGACGTGTTCACATCACCACATACTAACAGTATGTGGTGAAATTATTAAGAACAGGTCATAAGAGCTACAGTTCTTTCTTGACCTAAGAAAACTCATTCATTTTGACATAGACAGCTTGTTACTTACATGTTCTCAGTACTCTTCATGCTCAGTCACTGTAAGGCCACACAAAATCACCCCAAATCCCCCAAAACAAAACAAAACAACCACAAAAAAAAAAAAAAAAAAAAAAAAGAAGAGTTATCAGTATTACACACAAGTTGGTCTTCTTTAGTAAAGTCACATACAGTGTAGTAAAGCAAGCTTCACTGATTAAATAAACTGTTTCTGATGTGTGATCTGCTGCATCTGTTCCTTATTCAGCAAGCAACTGATTGTAAAGAAACACAAACAAACAATCCCCCCCAAACAACCAAATCATAAAAACAAATTTGGCATTACAAATTAAAAGCTTTGGGAATATTTTGAGAATATGAACCAAATCTCTGTAAATTCTCTCAATTTACTAAGTTTTCCATTGTAATCACAACATATCCCACCATTTTTTCAAGCCACTATTTATTGCTTACATGACAGCTTAAACATTATCCAACAAATGTATTAATTGCAGTGTATTATCCTCTTTGGCATAAATTCAGTAGCTTTTTGTTCATTTATTTCTTCTTCATTTCACCACTGCTATAGCAGTCAATCCTTTCTATTACTTTGTTACATAAGCATATCTTCCTGAATTCTTCTGCATAAAACCACTGTACCTATGGTTTTTTCATACTTCTCCCCCTGTAACCTACAGATTCTTCCCTGTTTCTTCCTTATACCTTTTCCTGATTATGTTCAGCAATTTGGTATTTCACTTAAATTCATAACCAATATTTTAATCTCATATGGATTACCAGACTGTATTGTGAGTCAAAGAAATAAAAACCAATCAAAGTAATTTCTTCTGTTAAACACTGGAGTAAATATTGGATTTTAGACTGCAATACAGTCAGAATGGCTTTCTTATAACTGTTACTTCCACTTCACATTTTCAGTAAAAAAGGTACTTTTTAAAAATACTGACCTCCTACTCCAGTTAAAGCTAAACTTTATTTATGAAAGACTTTATTTGTTTAAGTTTAATAGCACACTGCTTTCAGTTGAACTGAAACAGAGTAGAGTCAGACGTGTTATTCTGTTGCATCATTTTTCTGCCAATACTGGAATTTTACTTGCCCAAGAGTTGTGTAACTGCATGGAGGGCCAGGCTATATATGTCTGGAGTGAACATGCTGCTGTGCCAAGAGTGGATCTGCGTGTAGTGTTCCTGAAACAGTGACCTACACATTGACATATGCTCATAACCAAAACCAAATCAAAGCTATCAACACTTACATATTAGGACCACAGCTTATGAAGTGCTTATCATGTAAGAAATTAAATAGTAGCAAAACATTTCTGATGGACATAAGCCACAAGTTTTAACATTGGCATGAAAGACACTCTCCTGGTTGTGCAGTGCAAAATTCATCTACAGGTGCCACCTAGTGCCCTCTGTGCCACCCACCACTATGCACAGAAATCCCAGCAACCCCTGAAGGAGTCAGGGATTCAAAGCCAAAAGCAAGTGGGAAGAGGAAGAAAAGGTGTTAAGCCAGCCAGCTGGCAGAACTTACCTTTCTACTGCCAGCTTCAGGAACAAAGGTGGTTTTGAAATGAGCTTCTGCAACTGAATCAGCGCTCACAGTTCTGTGCCCACACCCACTGCCTTCACCCACCTGCAGTCAATAAGCAAAGCCCCTGGCTTCAGGGAAACCCTTATTTCACCCATTTGCTTCAGCAGGATTTGGCAAATGATGCCATTTGGACTTTTAATTGTATCTGCTGTGGAAACTAGAGCTTTTTATAAAAAAAAAACAATTTCCTCCATGAAAATGGGGGGGAGTTGAAACAATAATAAAACAAAAGAGCTCTAGAAATAAAAGTTTAAAGTAAAATTACCTGGTGATGATTGCAGGGAAAGTTCTTGCTGTTAATTGACTGTCTAACATGCTCTTCCATAAAGCATTGAGCCTCAGACTGCTTAGAATGCAAAGTTGAGATAACTTACAGGACACAAGGCTTCTCCTCAATCAGAGGCAGAGTATTTCTTAGCACAAAGAGAAATTCCTAGGCTGGAGGTACATCGTGGCTATTCCCACCTGCTTAGTTAAAAGCAAACACAAACACACAAATTTTCTCATGTAATGATGTATACTTGGACTTGTATTAGAAGTGTTTGAAGCTAAAAAAATGGATTTACAATTTCTGCTCCCTGCCCCCTGACTGGCCAGTATGTGTATGAGAGGGAGGAGTGAAAGTCCTGTCATGTAGGGTATGTGATGATTCTCTTAAAACACACAGCAGAATTTTTGGTTTTATTTCATCAATACTCTGGAGCAAATGTACCAACCCCACAGCTGATAGGTGTTTGGATCAAGGTGCAGCAGCAGTCCTGCAGGAATAGATGAGGAGAATAAACTATGTATTTAGATGAAATTAATAGGATATCTATAGGTTTTCAAACAAAGGCTCCTGAGCTTCATAAGTAAGCCAAGCTCCTGGCCAAATAGCAGAAGTGAAAGTTTCTAATTTAAATAGGGAGGAAAAAAGCCTCTCAACAGATGATTTGAGCAGTCTGCAGCAAGGCCTGGTGTTTAGGCAGCACAGAAAGTACTAATGGGCTCTGCAAGTCTCTGACAAGCAGCACAATGGACATTATTTACAAGGTACACTAGTTCCAGTATCGACATACATATGACAGAGGCGGGGTTTCAAGCCTAGACTTTCACCCCTAGCCTTTACCTTGCTCTCTTCACAAGTGCTCTGAGCACTTCAGCTGCCTTTTGCTCTTACAGCTTGAGAGGGCTTGGCCTTCAGCTGCAAGGGCTCTGCTGCTCGACAGGGCACTTGAGGGCTCACTAGTAATTCTGAATTTACTAAAATTTCTACTAGAAAGAAGGATAGGAAAGACTCATATTCACATGCTTACTTCAAGTCAGGGAGGATGTCAGATAACTACCTAATCATCCATCTTTGCATGAACATGAAGACATTTTCATAAGGGAATTAGTATGCGCCTCATCAGGTATGGTGTTCAGTGTCTGCACAAGCCTGGAGTCAAACAGTTGTGCACACAAGTAAATGTAAAACATAGCCAAAGCTGTACCCTTTGGGAAGGGAATGGTTTTGAAAAAGGAGTTGCACAGTGATAAAGCAGAGAGGGATCAGTGGTTCCTCTTCTGGCAAGAGGAAAGATGAACAGCAACAAACAGCTCCTCCATTCTCAGCCCCTCTGCCTGCATTTACTTTGGAGATGATTAGGCTGAGATTTCTGCTGTATTGTAGCAAAAAAACCCACAAAACAAGAACAGTCCCATATTCAGAATGAGAAAGGTATTTATGTAGGCTAAACCCCAGCATTCTTGAAGAATTTGTGGGGGTTTTTTTTGGTTTTTTTTTTGTTTGGTTGGTTTTTTTTTGTTGTTTTTTTGTTTTGTTGGGTTTTTTTTGTTTGTTTTGTTTTTATTATTAT
>JANHGN010026180.1:16549-43395 GCA_024605025.1 Megaceryle maxima
ACATGTCCTGTAGAAAGAATTACTTCTTGGAGCACCTTCACCAGCACAGGACCCCTGAGCTGTTTTCAGGTACACTCATATTATTATTATTTTTATTTTTATTTGAAGGGAAAAAAAAAGAATGGTAAAACCAGAGAGGAAAAAATCATGAAAATTAGAAGTGTGCTATTGTAGTGCAGTAGAAAGTTTGACAATATCATGTAGGCAGCATTCATGATAGATTTGTACTTTATGCTCTGAATGTAGCTTCTGCAGAAGCTGTATCTTAAGACATAAATACGTTTTAAGATTAAAATAGTGACTATCTGAACTGATGTTTTTGTCCAGTAGACAGATTGATGTTGGACACAGGTAGCATTAGCAGAAGCCACCCAATTTATTCTCTGTGTTTTAATCAAAGCATTTTTGTGTCAGTCATCCCTTTATCAGCATTATTTCTGCTGTTGAAATTTTTAGGTACACTAAGATCTTAATTTCTGAGGGAATGCTTTCAGGAGTTGCAGAAAAGACAAGTTATTATTGATGAAGTCAAGTACATCATCCTACAATGTGAAACAGTCATTCTGCTGAGAGGCGTCTTTCTAAGACCTGTACCATAGTCAGTGGACATAAGCCTTACGTTCAGAGGCATTACTAGCTAACACTGGAAAGGGAAATTATTTGTATTGCTTTTTATTCCCAGCACTGCTGCAGTATCTAAAATCCTGTTTACTTTTATGCTTCACCAAAGTTTTTGATTAGCCATCTGTATTTGTGTAAACACACATAGTCCAAGCAGCACTGATACCCCAAAGACATAACAACCCACAGGGTACAGAAAGGATTATCAAGGCCCTTATGCTCTGCCAAATTTTTATTGTGATATAACTGAAAGACAGAGTGGAGTCCAGACACAGCTCTGTCTGTAGACAGAAGTAAAAGTGTATGGAGAATAACATTTTTGCTTATGAAAAAGAAACTTTATTTTTAAGTTGGCATGCCAATGTATGCACCAGATCCTTGTAGCTTGGAAGACTTAGTATGAACTTTTTAGAAGGATCACAGAAAGTCCTATTCAACAAGTGGAAAGGATGAGCTCTTCTAAAAGTGTAAACCACACAGTTTCATTATGTATAAAATAAAATGTATAGGACCTCTAAGAGTGTAACAGAAAATGAAACTTGGAATCAGGCTTACATCACGTTACATATTTGGGTAATTCTCAGAGAACTGTAAGATAGCAGAAACAGCTATCTGGATTGCTCATTGTACTTGCTGTTAGCCACAGAAAATCAAATCCTGAAGGCTCTTGATCTATTTCATTAGTTAAACTAAATAATACATTAATTATTGTAAAGAGATGTATGGGCCAATATTTAGTCCCCAAATTGAGAATTAGCTAGAACCAATTCACTATTTTCAACACAAAATGGGAGTCAGACTAGATGAGAGGGCAGAAGGGAGCAGCCTGTGCATACAAGGCAGGAAGGTCATTGGAAATTGTTGAACAATGACCCAAAGAGTGGATATTTTTGTGTGCGGTGTGTTCAACACGTGAACCTTCCTGCAACTGCAGGGAGCAGTCAGAATTGTTGTACAGTGTAGTCCGTGAGTTTATTTTAAAGCAACAGCATTTTTTGAGTAAATGGAGGAAGGACTATGTTGTGGTTATGACTAGGTCACAGCATGCTTAGCTCAGTTCCCTCTCCCCAAAGTCAAGCAAGTAATTTAACTTCCTGAAAACCAGAGACACGTTTCTTTTGGTAAAGCATAAGACAGTCCTACTAGCTGATCATTAGATTTATACCTCCGAGTTCTCATTCAAGGCTATGGCAACTATGACCTGGAAACAAAGGCCTCTCAGCCTGCTGAGCCAGCTCCTTTACAGCTCACGAACTCCCAGTCTCCACCGTTTGTCATGCTCTTCTATTTATATAGCCCAGGCACTGGGGACTGGTGAGCTTCTAGGCTACCCTGAGTTTCTATGGCCTTTTAAGATGAGGTCTCTGTCCTAGTCATTCTGAAGAAAAATTATTAACAAGCAGTCCCCACGGATGTCAAAGGATCCATCATATGTATAAACCTGCTACTTAAGTGTTTGCAAGATAGATGAGCTACAGCATAGAGCTTTTAGCTCAGGGTTTTAAATGACCTTTATAATTTCTGCGAAGCTGGAAATGCAACCTGAATTTGAGCCTCTTTTGGACTTCTATCAAAGGGCATTTCTGTGATGTACCTGGTCCAAATTCATGGAATCATAGAATGGTAGGGGTTGGAAGGAACCCCTGGAGATCACCAAGTCCAGACCCCCTCCCAGAGCAGGATCACCTAGGGCAGGTCACACAGGAACAGATCCAGGTGGGTTTTGAAAGTCTCCAGAGGAGGAGACTCCACAACCTCTCTGGGCAGCCTGTTCAGAGTGCTCTGTCACCCTCACAGTTTTTCCTCATGTTGAGGTAGAACTTCCTGTTAGTATCCAAGATCAAAAACAGGGCTTCAAAGTCAAAAGGAGGGTCTCATTTGTTTGATATTGTCTGGCAACCTTCTGCTTAGTGAGTGAAGGTAAGAGAAATAAAATTTGTGCTTGACTAGAGTGACTTTCCATGTCATCTCCCCCTGGCAAGTGCCTAGCTTGCCTTGCTAACAGCCAATGCCCATAGCTCACACAGCAGCTATCTATAGCATCAATGACCACGTATTTTCAATCATTCTTTATCCTAAACTAAACTCATTATTTCTCCTTATCTAAAGGTGTCTAATCTTCACTGTATGGAGGCCCAAAGTCCTCTGAGCATTACAGCTGTGTTGTTGTGCAATGAGAGAACAACCCATCCCAGCTCCCTCCAGGCTGTTACAATCCTGCTAAAGCTCACGTGTTTGGGTCAAGAAAGCAACTGTGGTTGTTCTCAATTTAACAGTCTGCACCACCAATTAAATAAAAGTAAAATTTATTTGGCATAGGTCAGAAAAATAAGGAGAACAAAATCACATACAAAATAGATGTAATGCAAAAAAATATTCACAGAACTAGATTACTGTTTTATAAAAAGCTAAAACTTTAAGCATCTGATAAAAATGTTACTTTCTGCTCAGCCTATGTTTTATGTTTCTATCTCTTTCATAGTCTTGTGTGTCTTTGGAAGCCCAAATTTAGAGGTCTTCCTTTGCATGTGTTAAGTTTACACTAAAGAACATTTATCACAGACAAACTGTATTTCAAAATGGCAACATACTGAAGGGTTACTCCTTTTTATAAGACATACAGTTTCCATTGTTTTCTTTTAGTCTGCCTACCTACCTGCCACATACTCACTGAGAACATATACATATGCCCTGCTTCTGCTGAGTAACTCCAATACCCTCCTTTTTACCAGTGCTCCAGGTTTACGTTTTAATTGAATGGCCCAGACACTTCCACCTTACAGGCTACAAGACCCCTATTTCCTTCCAATGTACCTGTACATGAACTACACTTAATATGTTACTGGATATCTTAATTAAGAGATTCTCCTTATTTTCTGGTGAATACTGTTTGAAAGATTAAAGTTCATACAATATAAGTTTATACAGAGTCAACGTACCGCCATAACAGGTTGTTTGCACCTGACTGTGAGGCAGTGGTGTCCACACTGTTGTGATGTGGTACTACATACACGCACATCTTCGATAGTAATTTGTACTCCAGTACTGATAGCAACATTCAGCCAACTGTTTTTTTATTTACTTGAACAATCTTCTCCTTTCCACGGTCCTGTGGCAGAGGGGCCCCCTTTAGGTCTTTGACATTTGACATTCTACTTGAAATAATCAAATTGATCATTCAAATCCATTCTTTTGCTTCCAAGGCAAAAAGCACCCTTTCTATTTCCATACTTCTGCAAAGAAAATTATTGTGTTACAATATACATGAAGCACAATAGTAGCTTAGTTCCCTCATTCGCTGCTCCAACAGAGACAAGTGACATGTAAACAGTTGTTGCTGCAAGGAGAAACTACCGTCCAGTTTTTTAAGTGACAATTTATGGAACTTCTTTAACAGTTCAGTCTTGCAGAAAAAAAAAAAAAAAAAAAAAACAAACCCAAAACATTCTCATGATTCTTTTAGTGTTGGGAAATGTGGTCTTCTAAACAAGAACTTTGCAACCTTCTTGAAGAAGAGTTCATTTACAGAAATACATGCTTCCTGAATCACAAGCTGAGTTTCCTTTAACAACTCTGAACATTAATCAGTGACCTCTTCTCCCAATGGCTGGTGCAGAAAAATCCTAACAGACATAAAACGGGCTTTTCTTCCAAAAATATTGAGCAGTAATTATTGTCACATGGTACAAAAGTTACTCCCATTTTATTTACTGACTCAAATTAAACAAAAATTAACATCTATGGCTGTTGTCAATGCAACGTGAGCCTTAGCAAGGACATAAAAATACTGTTTGAGCTGTGAAGGTTTATAATACAATGCCACTGACACAAACCCAGTAAATCTTATATGCAAGCAGTGAATCAAATGGAGTCCTCCATGGAACCATGCTGAAGTCAGCTGGGCTGTATGGACAGCAACATAAGACAGTGGTTTTGGGAAAGGGTTAAATTTCCAGATCAATACCAACAATTGATTGTGAGACTAACCAGTGCCCACTTACACCTCAGCTAAAGACTGATCCAATAGTCTCTCCATACACTGAGCTCAATCTGAAGTTAGCAGACCAAGCACATTACAACAGCAGGACTTGGCTCAAACACTGTATAATGCTACTGTCGGCGCTATTTACATTAGGACCTGGAAGAGAGCAACACCTATTAATTTTTCTAGTGAGACACAGAAAAGTTGACTAAAAAAGTTATAAGGCACCATTGATTCAATCTGTTTCGTATTCTTTTTGAACACTTCATAGTGAAATAAATAATACTGATCATACTGTAAATAGGTACTGACACATGAAGCAATAAATTGAATGATAAAATGCTGCATTTTTCTGGAACAGATTGAGGGACTTCCATAGCAAAAAGTATAAACAGTAAAGCTTTTGTTAGGCGAAAAAAAAACCCTCTTTCTGCAATGTTAAGCTATTTTACATATATGCCAAACATCCATTCTGAAGATGTTTCTATAGTACAAAGAAGTGCTAAAATCCAAGCAGCTCAGGTTTCTTGGCTTGTTGACCGAGGGCCTTTTACACAGCACATATTAAAGTGGGATTGAAGCTCATTTGCTAAATCTTTGGTAGTGGTCCAGAATTTCTGGTCAGGAAACCTTGCACAAAAGATCAAATACAGGGTATTTTGAATGATTCAGATGGTTGGTAGAACTATGTGCAGCATTTCTATTGACTTAAAGTAAAACGGCCATGCTGGGAGCAGGTAAGTTACAAAATAGGTACAGTTTCTGGAGGTTTTTGGTTTTGTAGGTGGGTTTTGTTTTTGTTGTTGTTTTATTTTGGTTGGTTGGTGGTTGTTGTGGCTGCATAGCTGTTTGGATATTAATAAGGATTTGGCAGGTCAAGGTACTGAAAAAATATTGTATTCTTAAATTCAAAATGTTGTTCCTTAGAAAGTTACAAGTGCTTCAGTTTAAAAACATGAATACAATAATTTATCCTTTAAGTTATTATCCTAAAAATCTTATTTGGACTTCTATTCACATAATAATATCTCAAAGAGACAGGCACTTTGTTTAAATGACATCCATAAAATACATACACAGATTCAGTATTGCGCTAGGTTTGATCCCAAGGTGCACCTGTCACATGGAGGTCCCACTAATATTTGTTTAAGAAACTCTTACAGCCATGATCCTGCAATTAGATGAAGATACATCCCTGCGCCTGCGCATTTACTTGCAGGTTCAAGACCATAAATAGTAACTCAAAATAGGCCATTAGATATAAAAATGTAAAAAAAGGTACATAATCAAATGCCATCACAGCTAACAAAATTTTGTAAACAAACACTGAAAAGGAGAAATTAAATTTGATCTGGCCAAATCCAATTCAGTATCATCCCCTTCACTGTGACTCTCTAGGCTGTGGGGCAGAAAGGGGATCTGCCCATCCACACAGGCTGACAGAGCAAAAAGCCCCATGCACAAACACTTCAGTGGGGTCCAGATCCTCTTTGGCTAAATTCCCTAGATTTTCAAAGACTGACCTCTCTTGAGCTGCAGAGCATACTTAGGATCAGATCTTCCATGCTAGAGAAACATTTTCTTATCCCACATGACTCGGTTTTTTTCTTAAGTTTTAATTTTGAACACCACCCTGTGAAGCATGGCAGCTGATACAGGCCTGGTAGGGATCCCAAGGAGTACACTGAAGAAACTGAAACTGTTGAGGAGATGGAAGACATTTTTCAGAGCTAACCTTCAGAAGTCCAATTAACAAAGACCTATTGTTCAGCAATATTTCAAATCAAGAATTATAAGCTCCCTCTAATTTACAAAGGCATTTTATATGCATTTAGATTTATTTGTAAAATGCACTCATAAAATTGACTCTTTTCTCGTGTACAAAATTCAAAAGCCATTAATCCTATTAGCCAATTGTCACAATGCTAGAATACTTTACTCTCTCTTCTATTAAAGTAAGCCTTGCAGCTCTCCGTGGAGACTCCTTTCAGCAAAGTTTGAAAGGACAGGCTTCATGGTAAACTCAAAAGGCCAAATCTTCCTGTTTCTCTTGAACCAGTGCAGAGAGCAAAATTTGTAGCTGATGCTCCCACTTGAATGCACAAACTCCAGACCACCTTCACTACATCAAACTGCTTTCTCTTACACACATTTTTTGACCTCAGCTGCTCTTCTGTAACACAAGTCAAATACAATCTCTCTGACACTTGTTGACCTAAGCCCCGGGAAGCTTTTTAAGTCAAAACCCATCATTTAATTGTACCAAAGAAACAAGTGGAAAGCAGTCGGCAGAGCACTGGCATAGGTGATGCTTTACAGAAGGAGCCTGCAACAACAATAATTGCTGCATGTGCACCAAGACTACTTTCTGAGGACTCTTTGCATGTAGTCTCAGGTAAAGGGTATTACAATAACTCAGGACACGGATGACTGTGGGTTGGTCCATATCATAGTAGGAAAGTGACTAAAAAGCATAACGCTATCCAAAAAAAAAGGAAAAAAAAAAAAGAAGATATTTTTTGTACTGATGAATTCTTCACTTGTGCTTTTCTTTGGAATATTCTCCACAGATAAAAACAAGGCCAGACACACTCTATCCTGGGAACAGGATGGGCTATCTATTGTTTAAAAAAAGATTTGCTTGGCTAAGCTAAACTAAAAAGGTTTAGGAGGAACTCTTGGTCACCAGGTAGTAGGTGTATGGCTTGCAGAAGCAGACAGGCCAAGTTAGGCATGCAAATAAGGATCCAGGGTCTACAGAGATTTCCCCAGCAACTGCTTTTTAAACAGAAAATAGATTGTACTTTACCATTCCAATACTACAGCCACTGTGCCCAAAGTGAATGAAACAGCTTTGTTCCAGCTCTCATTAAATTCAAAGCCAGACTGCTTGTGGAGCTCTCAAAGGGACAGGGCTGGTCATGATAAACATGATGCACGTGTGATCCACAAAATACCTTTCATGACAGCCTGCAGTATAAGCAAATAAAATTTATATCTCTGAGCAACTATAGTTCATAAACTGCATCTATTACTTCTGTAATAGAGACTGAGTTGGTTCCAGCTGACAAGCCAAAAGTGGAAGTAAGCAAAACAGGTAACTTTCCAATGATGTGGACAGGAGAGCTGACTTGAAGGAGACTTGAGAACAGACGTTGCCCAAAGATGATCCAGACCCATTTCACCTTGGTATAGGTGGAAGTGGAGGGGCACCTCTTTCTTTTCGGCCAGAGCCACCTAAAAGAGAGAGTTTTCTATGTTACTCCTCCTGATGTCTTTTAGAGTGGGAGTTTGCATCCAAGGCATTAATTCAGTAACTGGTGAAGATCTACTCATTTTCTTGCTGAGCCATTTTATTAAAACGATCTTTGTAGAGTTTCCAGTTAGTTTATTAAACATCATCAGAAATTCAAACAGTGTAAAAGAAAGTTTTTAACTAACACTATACCCAAATGTCTGGAAAGCATATGTATTTTAGTCCTTTGTCTCCTTCTCAAAACACAGTGATAGCTCTTGTTAGCCCTACTATTTTATATGAATACATAAAATACTCAGTGCTACTTGCAATACATGCAAGTTTCAATAAAAATGACAAGCTCTATATACAGTAACATTTCAATGATCTTCATGCCTTTCTCTGTATGAAGATTTTCAAACTCATGAAAGGAAACAGAAGAAACATGTATATTACTTTACCTTTCCTTGCGGAGCAGTATGAATGGGATAAAAGCTAACAGGGCAAAGTGAAGGGTCAGAGACTAACAGGAATTTCTGCTCCAAAGCAAAACCTCATCATTTGGAAACAGGAGAGAGAGAGAGAAACATCTGAGTGTACAGATGATTACAGGATAACTATGAGCCACCGATGTCACTGGTTGTGAAAGAAGTAAATTGATCCTTGGGTGTATGAGGCAAAATACCACTAATGAAGATAGGAAACATTTATGCTGCTGTAGAAGACATGGTTGAGACCTGAACTGGAACAGCATGTAACGCTGACTGGAAAGGACAAAATCAAACTGAAATGTATACGGAAGCAACCCAATCCTGATGATGAGGGAACACAGCTTGGAAGCAGTGTGCAGTACATCCCAATTTAATCAGCCCAGCAAAACAAAAGTTGAAAGGATAATATGATTGTTGTCTTAAAAGATATTAGGGGTTTAACTCACCAAGGAGGGAAGATACCTAAATTCATGGATGATGTTGGTATAAGAATAAATGAGTTGTACATGAATATAGGGGGGGATATGATGAGGAAGTCCTGGGGGATTTTGTGGTTCTGGCTGCCTGTAGCAGAAGGGCTGACTACAATAGCAGAGGTGGTCTCTTACAATACATGTTCCAACTGAAAACCCAAACAATTCCCCCCTCCAGTAAGAGGGCTTGTGTGTATGAACCTGCATTTAGTTTTTTACGTGCAGTGGAGAAGGGTGACCAAGCTGTTAGTCTGAGAAGTTTTGAAAGCTCAGCATTCAGTAGCTTCCCCATCTGCATTTTTTTTTAGGGTGATACACAGGAATTCCAATAGCAGAGGGGGAATAAACTTACCTCTGCTTTCACTTCTTGCTAGTTTACTGGGATAACTTCTGTTCATGGGTACATATGGCTCTGGAGGTGGCAAATCAGATATAGGATGAAAAGAAAATCTGCTTTCCCATTCATCTGAAAAAAAATCCCACAAAATTTACTCATTAATTTTCATCTTCAGGAAAATTAATTGACACTAATATCATGTTTAGTACATGTTTTATATTGCAAAATGCTTATATAGCTGAGTATTGAACCGGTATCCTATTGGGAAATCAGAGAAGACAATGCTTTAGGTTAGTTTGAGAATGAAAATTCTTACTAACTTGAACTGATCACTTAGCCAATTTAGTGCAAATCACAGATGAGGAAAATGGCCCCAATTCCACTGAAATAAGTGCTATATTCCCTTCCACTTGTACCTGATCTATTTTTTTAACACACACACGTGTGTGTGTATATATAAGTATTACTGGAAATGTAGTGACTCCTATTTCAGAACAGACTTTTGTTCCTGGGTATAGGGTTTTTTGATATTCATACTTTGTTGATACACAAAGCTCAAAAGCATCATTCAAAGCACACTGACCTAAAGCAGTGGGGTTTCTTTCTTAATTTTTATAAAGGACAAAGAAAATTTGTGGCCATCATGATACATTTTATGATGACAGAGAAACCTGTATGTAACTAACATAAAAAATGGAAAAATACATCAGTTGAACCTATACCTCTTAAGGACTACAGGGGATCTACTGATGTACTTACTGAGTCTGTAAGATTCTAAGAATAAAGAAAGCTGATCAGTTTCTTCACCGAAATAATAGGAAATGTTTATGGAGCTCTGTTCTGCACTGGGATTTGGAAGCCCAAGAAAGAACATGCGGGCTATCTTAAACTCTGCCATTTCTTCACTTGGTTGCTTCAGGACTTTGCAACCACGACTTTCTTGCAATATTGTTATATTTTATTGCATAATGTAATGAACTGCTGAGTAAGCTTTGCCCGGCAGATATACACATGGTTATTTGCTGCGATCCAGTTTTTCTGTGTTTACTCCCAATTGTTGCAACTAGAAACCAGTGTGTAAAGGAGCTGCAGGTTCTGAACCCTGCAAATGACTTGCAGAGGAAAAAATTTGTTTGTGACCCACCTGCCTTATCTGATGTGTGAAGATGCTTCAAAAGCATGAGTTAGTTTTATTTTCTGCTTGCTTTTTCTAACCTTAAGAATATCAGAAATACCAGTTTTGGCCTTCCATAATTTGCTAGGTAGTTTATACTTTGCAAACAGAAAACAATTTAAAAGAAAAGCACAATGAATCTTTAAAATGCATCAATCTTGGACCTCACCTTTTCAATAAACACTATCCACAAGAGAGATACTTGACATTTTGAGCAGCATTCTGACAATCTCTTCCCTCATCTGTTTTTCAGCTTTTGAGTCATCATCCTGACTTAAGAGTCTTAACGTAGCTACAGTTTGAATTCATATTACAGTCAGAATAAGCCCCTTAAGGCCTTATTGTTGTATCGCAGCAAAGCAAAGCGTGGCGAATACCCTTCTTTTTTTCAGGATATTTTTCAAAGGATTATTTCAGAGATTCCACTGGCCACTTTGCAGTTCTGCTCTATGTATGGCATATTTACTCCACTTTCTTACTTAGGAAGGTCAATTGAGACCCAAACGATACTTCTGTTGGAAGAAATTGAAGGTCTACCCTAGAAACAAAACCTCTATCCCAAGCCTTTTGTGAAGTATTAAGGTGAACAGCTGCTACACAGCCTCTGTCAAAGGTAAACAACTGGGAGGACTGCTTACCATCACCTGGATCCTGGAAGCCATTTCTGACAGCTGATGAAGGTGGCGGTGGTGGTGGTGGCGGTGCTGCCGAGCCAGGTCGGTCAGGGGGAAGTGGTGGTCGTGGTCCACCTCTCTGGCTGTCCAGCCCTGCCCGGGAGGGCAGCTGAGGAGTAGCAGGCAAAGCCCTTGAAGTGCTTCCATTCCTGCTTATGGGAGGAGGTGGTGGGAGGGGGCCTAGAGCAAGACAAGAGGCAAGCACGTGTATATAGTTTGCACCAGGGGTTGTTCTGCTGGTGGTAAGCTGCTGCCTGCATCCCACAGCCTCCTGCTAGCAAAGTGGAGAGGCTGCACTGGCTCGGGACCCTCAGCCCTGAGAGGGAATCACCTTCAGCACCCAATTCCCTGCTCTCCAGGGCTCTCTAGGGAATTGATGCTGATTTGAAGAGGAGAGTTCAGTGTAGCAAGGCATATCTAAGAATATATACATCTTACTGCCCATGTTCCCATTTCCCACAGCTACAAAAGCCTCTGTAGAGGGTTCTGGTCCTTGAAGTCACTTTTAAATCACTCTAAATTACACTGGCCACAACGAGCATAAGTTACAGCTGGAATTCAGGATACTGTGGAGGTCCAAACCATAGCCCATTTCCTTTCCATGTACCATTGCAAGGCAAGAGGACATGTAGTGGAAGAGCTCTTTATCCATAGGGGTAGCCCCCTCTGGGTGTCACAGCCAGGGTCTGTGGTAGCGCACAGCCCAGGAGCTGCTGCATTAAGCAGCACAGCATCAGCTCACTCATTTAGAAACACATGTGCTTCATGCCAGGTTTTTCAGTAGTTGGAGCATATCCACCTACTGCTAAACTGGAAACAGACCTCACACGTAGACTAGCATTCCCAGTGTCTGTATATCTGACTAACTGGCATGGTGACCCAACAGGTCAAATACGAAAGCACAGCCTACATAACACAGGACCAGGGTTGTCCTGAGGACAGGGTAAGGGTGCTTCTCTGAAAGGAACTGGTAAACAAAGGCAAGAAAGCTGCTGCTGCCAGGGAGAGAGGTACCTCTGGTTAGGACATGAGGAGATGAAGCAGAGGGTGTGGAGGGCTATGTGTGTTCAAAGTACTCACTACCTTTGTTTGGCACAGTTGGGCAATTGACAATTATGTTCATTTTAATGAAATGCTTCCTTGCCCTGATGAAACCTAGGTACAGACGTGCAGTTTGGAAAAGAGAGCAGCAGATATTGGGTCTCAAGCAACAAGTATTGAAACATGCATGAAGAAAAACATTGTACTTTGTAGGGTTCATTTCTTCCCCCTCTTCTCTTTTTACAGTTTACTGAAGTTTGCCTTCAGGGAACTGTTTCTGAGAAGAATGAGAAGCATTTAGCAACTTCAAGAACAGTTTTGCTTGCTCTGTCTCTAAACCTGCCTAAACCCCATCATCTATATCAAACCGCCAGAGAATAGCAGTATTTACATTTACAACTTATTGCTATAACTTCCTTCTTATTAAGCCAGCAGAAAGGTAGTGCAGATTTGCTAAAACCAACTGCCTCAGAAAACAACAAACCAGGAAAGCACTGATAGAAGCAGAGGCCACGATGGAACAAGCTCTTGGAAGCATCTGAATAATCACAGATGCTCTCTGCAACTTTGATCCATGCTCCCAGTCAGACGTGACAAGATTTCTCTGATTTATTTACTGCAGGCTGTACTGGCATTGTGCCATCCTTTGGGCTGGCAACTAGCTCCACAAAGCATGATTTCAGGGCCAGTATTTTCTGTAGCAGCACAGCTGCTGCAGGTGCTGTGCTGTAAGAGATACAGGCTGGTTTAAGAAGCTGGAAAGCAACAGGCATGGCTATTGCCTGTGGAAGCTCCCACGACATGATTCCAGATTGTTATTCCAAAGGATGAAATGAAAAGCAACTCTATGAGCTTCCCCGTGTTGCCTTCTGTGCAATGCTTTACCTTCCTGATGTTACGGGGCCTGGCTGCTTGTGCCTATGGTGTGCAATTCTTGAAAGTTATGAATGATAGTTGTCACAGACAACAAAGTACATTATGAAATAACTCAAAAGAGATTATTCTGGTTTTAGTCTCATTTGAAATCTGCATACAGTAAGTAACAACAGTCACGCTGTAACAACTGCCATTATATTTAACTGCTGTTAGCTTGGTCTTTTATTAAAATAATTTGTATTTGGCTGCAAGTGTTCATGTCTCCCAACACGTAGGAGGTCAGGTTCTGCAAACCTCCATTCACAAGAATGCCACCATGAACTCACGCTGGTTGACTCGGGAAGGCAAATGGCACCTATCAGCAGCTAGACAAAACAGCTCCTTTGCATCAAAGGACACGATGGGGAAACCCCCCGTTTGCAACCCTTTTTAATTACAGTAATTATGACCAGAGTTGCTGAGATGTGCAGAACAACACGTGAGCAGGCTGACGATGCACAGCGACTTTCCTTAAGCCACTGCGATGCCCATAAACCATCATTTCCAGCCGCACAATCCCTTGTGCCCTGCAGCGCCGTTTGCCGCTCGCGCGCAGCGGCTGACCCGGCGACAAAGACGCTGCTCCCCCGGCTCTCCCGGGCACCGCAGCGGGCGAGGGAGGGACGCCCCTGCCTCAGCTACCCGGCAGGGCTGCTCCTGGGCCGCAGCGGGTTAAGCACCTGCACGTTCGGCCAGGGCAGGGCAGGGCGGCTGACGAGTTTGGGTTACGCTCCAGAAAGCGCGGCCAACGCCGCCGTTGAGCAACCCGAAAACGTCCCCTTTCCGTAACGAACCGACACCTCCTCAATGAACCGACACCTCCTCCCACTACACAGTGCTGCTCCAGCCCCGCCGAGGGCATTATCCCCGGCTCCCTACCTGATCGGCTGGGAGGGTCTCTGACGGGCGGCGGGGGCCTCTCGCTGGGCGGGGGGGGCAGGGGTCCGGAGCGGCCCCCACCGCCGCCGGGCGTCGAAGAGGAGCCCAGCGAGATGTTCCTCTGGGGCAGCCGCGGCATCTCGTCGCTGCCGCCGGGGACGGGCGGGATGGGGGGCGGCCCCGGCCTGCTGGGGGGCGGCGGGGGCGCCGGGGCGCCGAGGGTGGGCCGGGGGACGGAAGGCACGGGCGGCTTGCTGTTCTGCGGTAGCGGCGGTGGGGGCAGAGCCGGCTCCCGGGCGGCAGGCGGCCTGTGCCCGGCGGGGGGCGGCGGTGGCGGCGGCTTGTCCTCTGTCGGCCGGCCCGGGGTGGGCGGCAGCGGCGGACGGCCCGAGAAGGGGGACGCCGCGCTGGGGCCGGGCTGACGGAGAGGCCCGGCCGATCCCGCGTTACGGCTGCCGGGGAACGGGGGGGGCGTGGGCCCGAGGCTGGACTGCCGGCTCACGCCCGGCACGGGCGGCGACCCCCTGTTGTGCAGGCTGGAGGCGATCGGCCGGGGAGTGCTGGGCACGGGGGGCGGTAGGGCATCGGGCTTGGAGCCGACGTCGGGCCTCGGCGGCGGCATGCGGCTCCTCTGCGGTTCGGGAGCGGAGGTCCGCGGCCCCGAGGGCGGCCCCGGGAAGCGCGGTGGGCCGCTCGGCGGAGAGAAAGGCTTGGCGGCTGCGGAGCGGCCTCCGGGCGGCAGGGCGGGCGGCCGGCCACCTCCGGCATCTGCGGGCACAAGAGAGGACATGAGCGGCCACATGAGAGGGCATCGGCATTCATAGCACAGGGGCTTTGTCCGACGGCTTCCTAACGAGCTGGACCATCCATCTAAGCACCGCGAACGCTAAGGGAGCCAGCCCCGGCCTGGAGCATGCAAAGTCTTCGGGGCTTGGTACCCGGGAATATCGAGCAGCGGTTGTGATAGCTGCTCCAGAGAAGCGGGTGGCATTCGGGTTAATGTATTAATACGAGTTCCCAAAATAGAGTGTGACACAAGAGAAAATACTATCTCCGAGAGACTGTTTTGAACACGTGCTGAAAAATTGTTAGGCTATAAAATATGTAAGGTTCATAGTACCCTAACCCTACAACCCCCATTGCCTAGTTCTTCTTCAACAAATGTGAAATCCTATGTCTTTATAATCTTTAAAAAAACTCACTGGCCTCAGATCTGATTCATTTCAAGGGCACAAAGCTTGGGGCAGCTGTTTTGACAGCCAGAAGAATACAGTGCATGCCCCAGGCAAGCCTCCAACTTCAGCGTGCACACCAGCCAGCTGGGATGCCTCATGCGCTCCCCAAGTGGTAAATTATGCTGTTGTGGAGCTGACACAAATGTACTTTCCATTTGGAAAGTAGATCCTTTCTTCTGACGCCCAAGGGAGTATTAACTGGGAGTCCTGTCATGCTCCCCCCTGGTCCTGCACACCCACAGCTAAAGCAGGACCTAGTCTGCCTGACTGTGCTTTGCAGGTAGCAATTCAGCATTGCTGAGATCTTTAGCTTTCATCAGTAGCAAGGAGGAGGGGTGGAACGAGGACTCACATTTCTCCCTCATAAAGCCTAGTGGTAAGAGTAAAACAAGATTCAAGCTGAAAATTACAATTCCTAAAAACCTAAGGTATTGAACACTTTTTCAGTCCCAGCAGGTCATTTATGTTTTAAGCAATGTCTTTTTACACTGGAACTGCAAGGTCTTTCTTACCAGTATCTCGACTCGCAGCAGATCTGAGCTTTGGCATTCCTGCTTGAAAAAGGCCTCCGAGGCCAGGTGGTCCACCACCACTGAAGCTGCCACCACCACAACCCCCACTGCTGCCACCGCCACCTCCTCCAAAGCCACTGCTGCCACCTCCGCCAGGTCCTTTGGGTTCTGTCAGGGAAAAAATTCCTCATGTTAGGCGGAGAAATGAGACTGATCCTGCAAAGTCAACTCTAATGAAAATTAGAACAATGCTTGTAGCTGAGGAAAAATGGACGAGCTTTCAAAACATAAAAGTCCTTGTTCAGGTTGGATCATTACAGCTCCAATCACCACCACTACTGTACCATGGAAGAGGTGGTGCAATAAACATAGCCACTATGTTTTATTAAGCCATCACTTTCCTTTAGTCTGCTGTGGACTGGAAAGCAGAGAAACAATCACTACGGAGAATTTGGAAGTGAGCATGGATGGGACCTCTGAGAATATCATGGTGTCTTTTTTAGCATCTTTGTAGCTACCTTCTATTCCTTCATACCTCTGGTCTCTTATCCTTCCCTTCCACTTCTCCATAAGCAAACCAAGAGACAAGGAAATCTCACAGACAATGAAGAAGGAAAACAGAGGTGCCCTTCTTGGTGGTATCTCTACTGATCACTTCTGGTAACACACAGAACTGTCACTATTGATAATGTTACAACATATCTATTTAAATAAAGCCAAGCAGTAAAAGAGATTTTATTTCTGATTACTTTCCTGTAATTCCAGAAATACAGTGGCAGGCTCATTAGCCGCTAATTTTTTCAATAGGCAGAAATTATTTTATCAGACCTCCCTTCCCCTCCCATTTGTCAATGTCAGCATTTCTGCTATGACAACACTGAGATGCTAAAAGTAAAATGAAAGTACTTCCACAACTACAGATACAGGGAAGAACCCTATTCAGAGCATCACTGCAAAATGAGCAGGCCCACAGGTTGGCAGATCTGTGGAGGTCAGCTCTCAGATGCAGGCTACATGGCTGAGGACGAATTGCTTAATTTCTTGGAATCTTAATATCCACAGCTTTGGGTGGGTAAAAATTTCACTGCCTTTAAAGTAATTAAAATCTGGAGAAGCACTTCTAATCCCACACAGGGAATTAATTAATTAAATAAATAAAGGATGTGGTCATGGGGGACTGTTTCACATCGTCCTCTTCCCTTAAGCATGTTAGCTCAGTTCAGCTCTGACTCACATAGGGTGTGAACCTGTGGATAAATGCTGCTACTATGCTTTAGTCTTTCATCATGCTTTGTTAATTCATGTAAACAGGATAATAGGCTGCATCGTTTTAATCTTACTGTTTACCCCTCCTTTACTCCCCTTAATGCATTTCTCCAGCTCATTACAATAGTTAGAACACTTAACTGCTTTCAAAGATAATACTCAATTGTTTAAAAACTAAGTACCTGGCTGACTGCAGAACTGCATCTTTTATTACGATTATTTGTTCACACTCCTTTGGGCATTTCCTTCTTTCCTCATCATCTTCCTCTCAGTCCAGCCATTAATTGCATGGTCAGACCTGGACTGAGTTGTATCACATTTTCAAATCAGTCTGTAGAAGTGACTTTTCTCCCTAGGCAATAAACATTGTTCCTCTGATGTAGCAGGCCCATGTTCCTTCACTCTTCTCCTGTTTCTGTTCAGTCTTCCTGATAGTTTTGCTGACATGGGCTTTTTCAGCCTCCCCTCAGCACCTGCTGAGATGTGCAGTGTGACACAGCAGCAGCACAGCTGGATGGAGACCTTGTCTCCATTCAGGTAAGTGGAGCTGCTGCCTTGTACAGAGCACTGCTGGGCAGGCTAAGCAACAGGGCTTAGCCAAAAGGTAAGACTTCTGAGTCACTCCAGGAGTGGCAAAACTTCATGCAGCAGAGTGACACACAGGTGAGGCTGTGGCTCCTGGCTCTGGGCTTGCTGTAAGTGGTATTGGGGCCACTAACAAGCCAATAGTGGTGTGCCAGGGGTGCCTTTAGTTTTATACTGTTTATGCAAAAGTAGGGGCTGAAATTCCACTTTATTCTCAATGCTCTCCTCGGTTCTAACAGGGGTTTTGTTAGATTTGCTGCAGCTCCTCAGTAGAGTCCCCAGTAGGGTTTGTATAGTTTTCTGATTTAAGCAAATGAGAAAATGAACTGCTTTATGAGAGTAAGCAAACAAATTAACACCCACAGTTCATAAGCAGTACTTGATTTCTCATCTGACTTAATCCACAATGAACAGAATTTATTCTTATGCATGCAAACTTCTAGTATTTTACCTACTTCTCTCATGTCAGTTCATCTGATGATATATAAAATAATTTTCTGCATTCAGATGTGTAGAACCATTCACACATACACAAACTACAGCATGCAGAATCATACTTACTGTCTAGAATTGGAGCACTTCTGTCATTAGTAACAGTCTTCTTTAGCTTTTTCCCTTTGGTAATATCAGACAATAGAGCATTTCGCCCTGCTTGTTCTGACCTGCTTAGGGATGGCTTTTCAGTATTTGCCTGCAAAAGAAAATTAAAAATGAGGATGCAGAATAAACCTCAACTTCTAGCTACAAAGTTCTGCTTAAATATGGTAGTTACTTGAGACCTCAATTTCTCTTTTAACAGCACCGGAGTGGGTAGCATGCTGTGTCTGGTCTTGTGAGTGATGTTATAGATAGCTGGCCTTGTTACTGACTCGAGGTCCCAAACACTGCTGCTATTCTAACCCACACTATTCACTGGAAACGGAACACTTATGTGAATTCACTTTTTTTGTAATACAAGATTTATAGCCTCTGATTTTGTAAAGCCAAGGCACATCTGTGGCAAATTGCCATTTGGATACTGAACAGGAACAGACTACATAATCTGATTACACAAAAAGGTGGTCATTCTTTAAAGTTATAGCAAATTCTGGATAAATCAGAAGAAAGATGGAACTTTATCTACTATTTTAGTTTTGACAGGAGTATTTTAAAATCACCATCACCACTTCAACAATACCGACCTCTTCAAATAGACCAAATAAAACCTTTAGATTCGTGAGGTTTGTCTCAATGGTTCTGTCTTTTCAGTTTACTCTTTGGTGACACAGTTTTTATGGAATAAGCAAATAAAAACCCCAAAATATACAGATCATATGCACTCAGACTCAGATGTATATATGGTTATTTCTTCTAGGAAATGGTGGTTCCTGAAAAGCTTTCTAACTTACCAGGCCAGTGTTATGGAAATTTCCTGAAAGGTGATGAGAGTCACCACAGAGGAACCAAGCACAGAGTCCTTATCTTGCTTGTGATGGAAAATGAGGGAAAAAACTTTCAGTGGCACAGCTCAGCCTGTGTAACCAGCTAGGGCTTTGCCATGAAAATACCCGAGTACTTCACAATGGCATTTCAAGAAGCTTTTTCTTTCTCGTCATTGAGGTGACTGATTCTTAAGAGGGCAAGCACGGTGCAAGATCTATTCCAGTTTAAGCTGATCTAAGTCAGGTCTGATGAAGCCTCACCTACTGTGCTGTGCAGCAGTGAATCCTGTGCTCTGATACTACAGGCTGGCTGAGGGAGCTTTGCCGGCCAAGAACTATCCTTATCAAATTTAAACAAGGAGATTGATATTTTTTTCCATCTTGGAAAAATACTACAGTAGAACAAGGACACAGGTGGGATTACATGGCTGGAGAAAGGCAAGGAGAGAGGAAGACTTAAATTCCCCTGATTTAGACAAGCTGTTGAGGAGCTGTGCCTCTCCACCCAGGAACTCTATGCTAGATCAAACCACCAGTGTGGGAGGAAGAGGATGATGGAGTGTCAGTGCTTACTGACATCCATAGGGGCATTGGAAGAGTGAAAATGATGGTCCCTCTTGTAGGATCAAGGTGCTGGAGCAGGTCCAGAGAAGAGCAACTAAGCTGGTGAAGGGCCTGGAGAACAAGTCTTAGGAGGAGTGGCTGAGGGAACTGGGGTTGTTTAATCTGAAGAAAAGGAGGATGAGGAGAGACCTTATCACTCTCTAAAGCTACCTGAAAGGATGTTGTAGAGAGGTAGATGCTAGTCTCTTCTCTCAAGTAACTAGTGGCATATCAAGAGGGAATGTCCTCAAGCTGCAAGGGGAGGTTTAAACTGGACATTAGGAAAAATTTTTTTCACTGAAAGGGTTGTCAGGTGTTGGAACAGGCTGCCCAGGGAGGTGGTTTAGTCACCATCCCTGGACATGTTTAACAGCTGTATAGATGTGGTGCTTGGGGATATGGCTTAGTGGTAGACTTGTGAGAGTAGGGTTAATGGCTGGACTCTATGATCTTAAAGGTCTTTTCCAACCTTGATGATTCTATGAATCATCAACCATAACCAAAATGCTGGAGGGCTTTCCCTAAATATCATGCATATCCCTTGTCCAGACCTCAGTGCCTCTGGACATACTCCTGTTCAGTAAGATGAGCAGCAACAGAGGACAGCATATACGGTACATTTACCTCCTGTAAAACTTACCAAGGCCAGTGTTGGGGGCGGAGGGGGAGCTGGAGGGGGAGGCACAGGCATGATGGAAGGCTGAACTCTCTCTGTTCTTGCTAAGAAACCTGCACAGCAAAACACAGAAACACACAAGGCCCAGAGATTAATGAATTTGAATAAATACATTTCTACTCAGCCAAAAAACATCCTTGCAGCTAACAGGTTTACCTGCTACATTATCTAAATCTAAATAATCTGTAAAAAGCACTTCATGTTTCATTTTATGGAAATCAGCTGCACCCTTAAACAGGGGCTCCCTGCCTAATCCACACTGCCATATAAACTTCTGGACATACACACCCACTTTTGCACACATGCACAATCCATGCATTGCTATGGCAAAGCACAAAAATGCAATAGCAAAATTGAACTCTGTTTAATCCAACAATCTTGTTTCTGTGGAAGTACTTCAGGATAATGACATAGCTATACCATCAATCCCTACTTCAAGGAGGCATCATCTCTTTAAGATAATAGTCAGAGAGCATTTCAAAGCCCTCAAATTTCTGAAAGATTCCACACATCCCCCCCACTATTATGGGTAGGGTGGAACAGCACAGCGCTAGGAAACTCATGCTTCTTCCTTTCTCCCTGTTTGCTCTGAAGACTCCAAGCTCCATCATCATCTCTGAATGCACTTTCCTCCTCCTCGGGAGCAGCACACAGTCATGCTCTGTGCACCTTCCCAGAAGAGGAAGAGCAAGCAAGTAGCCTGGCATCTCGGCTGCAGGCTGCTGCAGAAGGAAAAGCCTGTCTGCTAAAGCTCAGCCTTTCCTGAGCTTCCCTGCTGGAGACCAGGCTCCCACTTTTCCCCATCCCAAACAGACATTTCAACTTAGGGGGCAATCTTAGGAGGGTCACACCCAAGATGCAGAAATTCATTGCAACAAAAATATGAAATGAGGAGGAAAAAAGATGAGCATTGAGGAATTTTTTTCAGGTCACAAGGGCTTTTTGTGGCATTTTGTCACACTGCTCGCTGGAACTATCAGAGGCTCCAGGGCTTTTCTAGTGGTGCTATAGCATTTCAGCATACACTTTGCTCTCACTGTTCACCTGAGCCAGGTTTAGTAACAGTGATTTGCCACCATTCATATAATGTGTGTACTAGACAGGTAAACACAGCTGGAGTAAGAATAAGGGTTATTCTCCAGACAATCCCAGGATGATGGCTGAGGTCCACAGGGCAGTTATGTACAAGAATACATAGCTCTTTCTTTCTGAGTCATTTGTTTCTGATAAAACCAAGGAGAACTATAATAGCACAGTATGCCACATCAACTTTATGCTAGGTACAGTACCCTTTTCAGTTTAAATGAGCATTAGGAAAATGTTCTGGATGGAACAAAATGGCATTTACATAGAGGGTTTGAGGTGAGTCACCACCTACAAAATCTGTAATGGCTCTGAGATGATCCATGATATACGTGAGAAAGAAAAATATTTAGAAGTACACATTTATCTCATCAGATGCTCACGCTTCAAAAGAATTAGAATACAACTATAAACCCACACAAATGAAAAAATGTGCTGAGCTACCTTCTTCAGAAGAAAGCTTTTCTGAAATAAGACTAATGGATTTTTGTCTAAAATCTTTGGGGAGAAAAGGGCTTGAAAAGGAACCAGACATCACCCCTAGCTCTGGCTGGCTATCGAGAAAAAAAAAAACTTGGAGTGTGAGGCACTACCACTGTCCTTAGTGTTTGCAGGTTTTCTTCGCCCGCACTGCAGAAATTGTTTCTCTTTCCGGTTACTGCAAAAGAGCAAGCAGAGCAGAGGGGAAGCTGGCGCATAGACAGGCTGACTGACAAAGAGAAACTGTGCAAAGCCAAGCCTACATAGTGCTGTGCAAACACATATGGTCACAAAGTCCTGCAAACAGACTGGTGTGTTCCCACCAGTCCTCTGGCGTGTTACTGTCCATCTTACAAAGTCTCCAGAGAAGCATCAGCTTCACATTCACAGGTTCTCCTTGAACTCAGGTTTATTCCTGTCTTCTGTATTTCCAGCTCTCAGTTGCTACATAAAACTCTGCATGAAGTCCTATCTTTTCCCGAGCTGCTTATCCTAAATGCAATATTTGAAATCCGAAGCCTATTAAAAGCACCAAGACTAATGCTGCTTTGTTCTTCAGCTTCCTGTTTAAAAAAATAGTCAACAGGAAAATTATTTCTTACAGCAGACCACAACCATCCTGTTTCTTAACACAGTCTTTCACAGCTGCAGTTGTCTCTAGTGTAACTATGCCATCAGGCTATTTCACCAAGCTTTTAACTCCTTCAACTGATTAAAGAGAGAAATTCTGCTCTCTACACTGCTTTGATAAGAGGCCAAAGCAGCCTGGATAATGCACTAAGTATCCTCAGCATTCCATGTGCCATGGGAAAGTTTTTGGAGCAGGCAAAATAAAATTTGGTTTGATATCAGACTTCTAAATGAATTCCTTAAGGCAATTCAGACCTGAATGCAGCAAGTCAGCTCATCTAGGAAGCACTTTCTCTAAAAAGCAGTATTTTTGCAAGTAGCATAACTTGTCTACCTCCCGGTCAGTTAAACAATTGCTTTCTGCATGCTTGTGCTGATCTGTTCTACTTTTTTCTTTTTAACTGGGTTGGGTTACATCAGCTTCTTAAGGAATTGTTGGGGACCAAGGGGAAGCAAGGTGATGCTTGAAACTTGAGTTCTCTAACAGGGCATAACATCCTCTGATAGACTTGTAGTCACCAGCTGCAGACTAGCTAATACCTCTTCTGGTGTTGAAGAGCTTTCTCAACAGAACAGGAGTGGAAATTAGGTACAGAGCTGCACACTGGTGAGCTCTGCATTTAGCGGCTGCAGAACAAGCGCCCAGGGCAGTTACCAGGGGGGTCTGGAAAATGGCATCTGGGAAGCACAGGACAAGCTTCTGTATAGGCCAAATTCAGACAGAATTGGCTTCAGGTTTAATGCAAGCATCCTGCAGAATTATTTACTCGTGATGTTCTAGAACACACACTTCCTTTAGGAGCCATCAGAAAAGAGATCATATGGCATGACTCAGAAACCTGCGTACCCACACAGAAAAGTGTAACACGTATACTTAGAGGAAAACCGCCCAGTCTGTAAAAAATTTAGCTTGAAACATAAATTACAACACTACTTTTATCACTCTCTGACTCCTGCTGCTGAGAAAGAGCTTCAGAAACTCAAGCTGAAATTTTTCAGCAAGAAACAATACTTCTGTCTTTGAAGCTCTAACCCTTGCTTTTCAGTTGTCAGATTTGTTACAATCTATTTTTTGTCTTACTTTCTGTAAGGGGGGAAAAAAAAAAAAAAAGGGCTCTCTGGATTTTAAAATTTGATCACTACAAGCCTGTGGGAAGAATAACAATGTGCTGAAGAGATGCAGCAACCTGGGCATACCCATATACCACAGCGCAGGGCTGGGGCTGACCCTTGGGATGAGCAGCACCTCTTGGGCTGCAGAAGCAAACCAGCTGAGTCAGCACAACACTGAACTTGAATTCTGCAGCTGCTTTATCACTAATTTGCAGGATTGCTGTCTGAAGCTAAGTATAGAGATGTCCTATGATGTTAAGCATAACTCTGCAATTAAGGGAAAGCTTTGGTTACTGTCTTACATTTCATCAATAGACTTGAGTTCATTATTTGCTCTTGGTCAGTGAGAAAGAGCTGGATTTAAGAAATGGACTTTTATGTTAAATTGCTAACAGCTGACACTATAAAATACCTGATACAGTAACTGATTCACCCCATAATAAATTTTACCTACCAAATCTGTTGTTAACCAAGTTGCTTGTAACACTCAGTGCTGTAGGGCGTTGAAAAGGAACCAATTCCAGAAGACCAAGGCTGACGGCATATCAGGACTTTGAAACCCAGGACACATGTCCATGCATATTTTCTAGGCAGTAGTGTAAATTATCACAGCTTTTAAGAAGCTAGACGGAAATGTTCTATCTAGATGAGCTTTGTTGGTGCAGCAGAAAGGATTACAGCAACTAACCCGCACACGTACACCACAGCATTGGCCCCGAGCCCCAGACACAGAGGTCTATATTATCAGCAAAAGAGGATTCCCACAGCTGGCGGCAGCAGCTGCTCTCCTGCTGTGAGGCAGCGCCAGCATCGCCCTGCCCACCACCATGGCCTCCAGCCCCCATCAGGGCTGCTGCTGCCAGGAGCAGGCACCCCACAGCAGCCCTCACACTTACTCTGCATCTCTTCAGCTACAACCCCAGTGCCAGAGCAGCCTCCCTGCAGACCACAGGCAACCTTCTCGAGAGGGCTATGCACACAGCCTGCATCTGCTGCCTTTTAAGAAAGCTGCCACTGGCAAACGAGGTGCCCCAGAGCTGCCTGCCTAATCCCAGGTAAATCAAACCATCTGAGCTGCCTAAGGAAGCTCTGGTTTTTTTTACAAGCTACCAGGCATACCTGACAGTCACTATCAGAAGTGGCATCAAAATAAGATATTCAACACATCATCATAAAAACTAATAGAAAAACAAAATAGAGAAAGTATACATTGCATTCTGCAAAGAGCCTCGTGTTCCCAAAAGTAATCCAGAAAGAGCAATGAACAAAAGCAACACTAAACTGAATTCCGTGAAACACAAATTCTGGGCATTTCAGATTTAATTTGGGACTTCAGAAACTATTTCAGGAGCATTACAAATGCTAAAAAGAAATGTGACATTTAACATGTGATAGACAGTGCGAACAACTGGACTACTAGTGCACCGTTTGCATCTAATCAGACATTTTGAACTGCTTTGAGTTGCTCCTCTTAGACATATTGAGTCAGAGGCAGACAGACAGCTCACTGTGGTTAATCATTTCCTGCATGATTAATTTCCAGGCAAAAAAAGCGGAAGGAACAAACAACTGTAGAAATAAAATAGAATTGATGGAACTTAAGGAGGAAAAAAACCCAACCAAACAAACAATAAAAATGTTGATCACCCTTCTATGCAAAAGGACTTAACTTCCAAACCACTATTGATTTGGTTCTTTCAAAATGCATTCCTTCCTTCTAATGAAAGGAGGGAAAATTTTTAAAAATCTGAATTTGAGGAAATTTGGATAGGTTACCAAGTACTTTAGTAAGGTAGCTCTTGAAACAAAAAGGACAACTGACTGTAAAAACATTACAAAGTAGTTGGAAAATAGTTTAAATTCAGTTTCACACAGACCACAGCATTTTTCCGTGAGCTGCTTTTTAAGAGTGCAGAACTATTAAGCCATACTGGTAAAGAAATGTTACTGTGATGTCATTAAATCTGTTTGAGTCCCATTGCTCCCACTTTCCTTGGTGGACACGAGTCATTAACAATTCTATGTTTCCCTTGTTCCACCACCGTATCTTCCAAAGGCCAGAGGGGCTGTCTGCATTAAGGGAGTTGTTGAAGCTACCTGCATATACCGAAGAGGAATTCCCTCACAGGGGGAAGAAAGAATATTTAGGAGACTCTAGCCTCAGTCACTCACATGTAGAGGAGCAAAAAGCCTGACAGGCACTGAAGTAACCTGATACAAGTTTTAATTGAAATACAAGGGGGTTGCTGTATAACCACCCTCTACTCAACAGTAGATCCTGGCTTTTCCTCCTCCTAACTGGGATGAACTTTTCACAGCTGAGGAGCTCCAGAGGAAGAAAGTGACACCTAAAATATTACTCTCAATATTTTTGGGTCCTTTAACATCTGTGGCTGGTCTTTTGCTGACAGTTTCTGGCTGAAACAATGCTCCTTTTGGTGCAGGGATTACAAGACCTTGTGGCCTGAGAAAGGACATTACAAGGGTAAGAGAATGCAAATTGTCCCATCCTGTCCAAAAGAAGCTGTGGCAGTGAAAGGAAGCACTAACATTTCATCCATAAACCACTTGCAGAGAACCAGACAGCCAAAAGAAAGACCAACAGAGGAGAAGTTACTTTGGATGCATGAGACCCAGGGAAATTCTGGGGAGCTGCCGCTGCCAGAGAGAGGAAGCCAACTTTACTCGGGACTTTTCACATTTCAAAGAAATTCTTCACAGTATCTGAAACAAGTGATATGAGTATGACTTTCCACTCAGACTGAAAAATGTCACTCCTTACACAAAATGCCAGGACAAAGAAACTGGCTGGTACCAGCAATACCCAGACACCAGTTCAGAGCTTCCTCTCTTCCACAAATGGCCCTTGGAGGAGTGATAGATGATGGCTTCATTCTCAGGCATATGTATAAAATGGATGATAAAATGGCCCCAAATAGGACTTAGCTCAATCTGAAAGATAGACAGAAGCTGGCAACAACAGGAAACCCTGCCATGGGGAACTGCACCTTTACAAACTCATCAGTGACCAATCTGGGAGATGTGATGCCATCCTGCTGTGGTGAGGGTCCAAAAAGGAGAAAAGAGGAAAGAAACAGCCTGGAAGTCTCTGGCAGGAGTGCACAAGGCAGTTATTGGGAAAGAAACATGAGGCCAGTAGCACATGGAGCATTTTTTCAGCCCTACTTAAACTGCAGAGACATGATAGATTTTTTATTTTGCTTTAAATATACCCTTTTCAATAAATGGCAGAGTTCTAAGCTTTCACCTCTTACAACAGCATAACTGAGCTTTGTTAAAGGTGCAGGGGGGCTAGTGAGGAGCAGTGAAATAACCCCAACAGCAAACAAACACAAGACTAGTCATTTAAAAAAAAAAAAAAAAAAAAAAAAAACAAAAAAAAAAGAGAACCAGAACAAC